>JASANB010003333.1:0-183838 GCA_030248155.1 Sabatieria punctata
ATGTTCAGAAGAAACGTCAAATTTCTGTTTTAGTTAAGGTTGTTTTACGTAGCCGGCCCTGGAAACGCTTACTAGGGGACGCGCTGCCGATCTGGGAGGGGGCCCCTGGGACGCCAACCCTCTGTTACATGTAGTGGAAGCAAGTTTCACACAAAACTTGCAATAGAGCAATTACCTAAGGCCAGCACCAGATGTCTGGAAATGAAGGGCGGGTTTCCCAAGTCAGCAGCTTTGACAAATCCCAGCACCTCCACAGTTCCGGCCATCTCACTTTCGATCAGTTCAAAGTCGCCCTCCACCCTGCCTCTGCCAACTGGAGGACTGAACTGGACAGTGGCCGCAAACGACCCGCACTTAAGCAGTGCGTAGCTCGGTTTGTAATGGACTTGGGCCAGTGAAGAGAACAACTCTTTGACCGCCTGTGCATTGGCAGATTTGATGAAGTGCAGAAAGTGCTCGGAGGGGTCTGTTGATTCCTACCAATCAAGTCCAGCCAGAATTGACTGTTCTGACGGCACCGGTCACGAGGACTCAGACAGACCAGGTGCAATAGACTGAGAGGGGCCAGAGGTAGCAGTTGGTCCAGCTGGGTCGAGTCAAAGTCTGGGTCTACGCTGAGACCGTCGGTTACTAGGATCACCTGACAGCAGGTACCGGTGCACCAGATATTGATTTGTTCGGCTGCTAACTCCAGTGCAGAGGCTATGTTGGTTTTTGCCCTCACAGTCGGTGCTACAACAACACAGTTCCCTTTTTAAGAGTCAGTTTAAGATAATGACGCCTATTGTGTGGTACAAGTTGATAGTTATAATTTTTTTTGCATGCCAGCAAGCATTAATGCAAGAAACAAAACCTGCAATTTTCAATTCGTTTTTTTTCGCGAATAACTTTTTCACTTATGGCTGTAGCGAGTCGGGAAGGTCAATTTTGGAATATTTTTTCGTACTAAAAACGCATTTCCAGGCGTTTTGAAGCCTTTGAATTTGAGACCCCCTCTGGGCGAAACCCCCTCGACCCCCTACCTGAGAAACCCCCCCTACCCCCAGGTCGGCCCGGAGCTGTTGTATGCTGACTCTAGATGCAAAATTACGGGGAAAATTCAATTTTGGCGGGAAATTTGAATTTTCGGATAAATGTTTTTCAAATTTCATAATTTTCGGTTTAGAATCAAATTTTTTGAAGCAAAAATCAAATTATCGATTAAAAAGTTGCTGAAAATCTGGTTTTGCAACAAAACTTTTCTCAACAAAAAATCGAAAAGATAGACGAAGGTTTGGGGTTCAGTGTGTAGTTGGAAGCTTTTTTGTATAGTTCAATGCACATGTATGCTCCTCCGATTGTTCCGGGTAGTGGGCGATGAACGAAAAGGTGTTAGCTTACCGAGTGCAGGCCACCACAACATTAGCAAAGTCGTGTGTGAACGACTGAACTATCTGCGCTTCGTGTGAGAATGTGCCCTGAAAAAGCATGAAAATAAGACAAAATACACATGTATGCCAAAGCGCGAGGAGGTCCATTCCCACACCTGCTGCTGACCTTTCAGCCTTGGTTTCATCAATATCAGACTTACATGTCTAGCCTTTAGAAACATATATGTGTCTGAATTTGTAAAAAAATCAAAAACGTTGGGTCAGACTTCGAGTTTGTTTGCCGGGAGGGGACACAAAAAGGCCGCGTCGTTGGCTCAGTGGGTAGCTTGCTGCCTCTGAGTCGCGGCGGCCCTGCATCCCTAGCGGTTGTAGTGGTTCATCCTCTCGGCGCGGCAAGTTCTTGCTGAAAGAGTTGGTCGTCGGCACAACGCTCCACCCAGGCCACCGAAAGCTGGTTACAGCGAGTAGATAAACTGGGAACCAACTGGATCTGCCATTGCACCGAAGCCGCTCCTACAGCATGCCAACTTGGAGAAAGAGCAATGACGTCAGGAGTTGTCCACGGAAACCAACTACGCCTGGGGGCTTCTCTCGCACCAGGGGCGGACCAAGCGGACGTTGGGAGCCGACATCACCATGACGTCAACGCGCCAGGGACTCTCTTAGTACCTGGCGCCCAACAGCATGGCTAGAGTGGCTGGCAGTGATAAGGGAAACGTCCGAGATGACGAAACCACGGGGTTGCGCAATGGATCGCAAGGTCTGAGCGTAGGGCTGTAAAAGCCCCCCCCGCACATCGGATCGGATCGGGGACACAAAACTGGAGCGTAAATATCCTCCAATGGATAATTAATTGAGAAGGCCCATCCGCCCCACCAGCCGTCAAACCCAACTTTTAGCCCGGTTTTAGGCTTCGGCTTAGCAGGAGTTTTCTTAAAGAAATCTGCTCTATGCGGCGCATAATACAGGGTGTCTCAAAAAATGGACACATTTCTGTTTGCTATAATTTCCGCTAGTCCTAGCCAAATAGGCTGAAATTTGGAACATAGTGGCCAAAATTCAGGGAATTTTATGTGTTAAAGTTTTGTGCACCAGACTTGACCCAGTCCAAAGCAATTCCAAAAAAACTGAAATTTGTTAATTTCGAAACCAAAGGAAATAAGTACTAAAAATTGGGCGAATATCTGCTAAGCTTCGGGGTATTTTATGAGTTAAATTTTCACGCATTTAGACAGACGCAGTTTAGAGAAAATGAAGGAAATCCTGAACTTGATTTTTTTTGATTGAGCAGATTAGAAAAACCAGTTCTTCAGGGGAATCCATATTTTCTCCAGACTATACCAAATGTCAATGCATGAAATTTTAACACAAAATACCCCGAAGTTTAGCAGACAATTCTCCCAATTCCAGCTCATTTGGCAAAAATTTGGATAAATTACAGCAAAAAGAAAGAAATGTGTCCATTTTTAACAAATTAACAAATTTCAATTTTTTTGGAATTTCTTGGGACTGGAACCAGCCTGATGCACCAAACTCATACACATAAAATTGCCCGAATTTTGGCACCTATGGCCCAAATTTGAGCCAATTTGGTTATTTGCGGAAATGGCAGTAGAAGAAATGTATCCATTTTTAGAGACACCCTGTAGGAGGATGTGGGATGGGAGTAGAGATGCAACCGTAAACCGGTATTATCCGGTATATACCGGATTATCCGGTATTTTTTTGGGTCTATTCACTATCCGGTATCCGGTATTCATAATACCGGATATTTTAGATGGTAGGTGTAGAGCTCTGCAACTGTTCCATCCATGTAGTATTGTGTGTTTTTAACTGAAATCACTTAAGCTCCGTTTGTAAACAGTCAGTTTCTCGTTTACTCTGCATAATGACTAGGGATAGTTTACTGGCATTCCTGCAGTTTACCTACCTAAAATCGTACACTGCCCGTGTACCGTATCCTTGGTGTGGAAACGTTTCCTGAGCATCAGTGGACTACAAAAATGGTAAGTATAGGTTACTGTAACTACCGTATCCCGGGTTACGGTATTTTCAAAAAACGGTCTATTTCGCTCGTTTCTTGACGGATTTTAACCGGGTTTTCGTTGCAAGAGGGGTTTTCGGACATGCTGAATCGATTGCACACCCTTGCGATTA
Source organism: Sabatieria punctata (assembly GCA_030248155.1). Classification (NCBI taxonomy): domain Eukaryota; kingdom Metazoa; phylum Nematoda; class Chromadorea; order Araeolaimida; family Comesomatidae; genus Sabatieria; species Sabatieria punctata. The sequence goes on from JASANB010003333.1 coordinate 3,528, forward strand.
CTGTAACTACCGTAACCCGGGTTACGGTATTTGCTTAAATTCGGCCATTATGCTTGTTTCTTAACATATTTTAAGCGGATTTTCGTTGGAATAGGGGCTGCATCGATTGCACACCCTGCCGAACCGATTACTGTAGCTGCCGTAGCCCTAGGGGTATTTTTATATTTTGAAAACAGACCCTTTGGAGTGTGCCTATACTGATGCGTCCCCCTAGGGGTATTTTTATATTTGGAAAACAGGCCCTCCGGAGCGTACCTATACTGATGCGTCCCCCTAGGGGTATTTTTATATTTGGAAAACAGGCCCTCCGGAGCGTACCTATACTGATGCGTCCCCCTAGGGGTATTTTTATATTTGGAAAACAGGCCCTCCGGAGCGTACCTATACTGATGCGTCCCCCTAGGGGTATTTTTATATTTGGAAAACAGGCCCTCCGGAGCGTACCTATACTGATGCGTCCCCCTAGGGGTATTTTTATATTTGGAAAACAGGCCCTCCGGAGCGTACCTATACTGATGCGTCCCTCTAGGGGTATTTTTATATGTGGAAAACAGACCCTTCGGAACGTGCCTATACTGATGCGTCCCACAAGGGATATTTTTATATTTGAAAAACAGGCCCTTCGGAGCGTCCCTATACTGATGCGTCCCCCAAGGGGTATTTTTATATTTGGAAAAGAGGCCCTCTGGAGCGTACCTATACAGCAGCTACAGTAATCGGTTCGGCAGGGTGTGGAAACGATACAGCCCCTATTCCAACGAAAATCCGGTCAAAATCCGTTTAGAAACATGCATAATGGCTGAATTTTAGCGAATACAGTAACCCGGGTTACGGTAATTACAGTAATCGTTCCGAAGGGGTGTGCAATCGATTTAACATGTCCGAAAGCCCCTCTTCCAACGAAAACCCGTTTAAAATCCGTTAAGAAATGAGCGAAATAGACCGATTTTTGAAAATACCGTAACCCGAGATACGGTAGTTACAGTAACCCATACTTACCATTTTTGTAGTCCACTGATGCTCAGGAAACGTTCCCACACCAAGGATACGGTACAAGCGCACTGTTTGATTTTAGGTAGGTAAACTGCAGGAATGCCAGTTTGCTACCGGTACAACATAACAGCTACACCAGTGGTACTTGTACTAAATAACTCCACCATACTACAGGGTGTCTCAAAAAAATGATCACATTTCTTTTTACTGCCATTTCCGCAAATTTTGACCAAATAGGCTGAAATTTGGATCATAGGTGCCAAAATTCGGGGAATTTTATGTGTTAAAGTTTGGTGCACTAAGCTTGACTCATTCCCGAGAAATTTCGAAAAAAGTGAAATTTGGTAATTTCAATTCAATAATGAAAGCCAGTCACCGAAAAAACGTCACATTACATTATCGCCTAAACTCTAACGATAGCGTTGGAGTTCATGCGTCAACTTTTTACACACGAATTACCCTGAATTTCTGCGTTTACACTCCAAATTTCATCCAATTCCGACAAAAATTAGGAAAGATACAGTAAAAAGAAATGTTTCCATTTTTCGGTGACCGGCTTTCACTATTGAAATCACCAAAGTTCACTTTTTCTGAAATTTCTCGGGAATGAGTCAAGCCTAGTGCAGCAAAGTTTAACACATAAAATTCCCCGAATTTTGGCATCTATGGTCCAAATTTCAGCCTATTTGGTCAAAATTTGCGGAAATGGCAGTAAAAAGAAATGTGATCATTTTTTCGGTGACCGGCTTTCACTATTGAGATTACCAAATTTCACTTTTTCTGAAATTTCTCGGGAATGAGTCAAGCCTAGTGCACCAAAGTTTAACACATAAAATTCCCCGAATTTCGGCACCTATGTTCCAAATTTCAGCCTATTTGGTCAAAATTTGCGGAAATGGCAGTAAAAAGAAATGTGATCATTTTTTTTGAGACACCCTGTATCTCTTAAACACGCGGAAAGTTCAAAATTTCAGATTTGTTTTGATTGACAGCAACTTTTCAGCCTTATCTAGCCTGTAGCCAACCGGCTTCTTCTCTCATCATAGATGTTCTGTTGCACTATAGGGTCAGGCACCTCATCATTAATGTACTGTCTGTACTGATCTTTGTCACGTCTCAGATAATTAATCATCGAACCAGTGCACTGATCCTTTCCTCTTGAGATAACGCGTTCGTCAAAATTAAAAATAGAGTGTCCGTCCATCCTCCGTTTCAGCGAAAAAACGCCAAATTTTACCTCTTTTCTCTTTCGGCATAACGATTTACTGTTTACATAATCAACTAAACCAGTTTTAGCAATAAAAAATGAAGAAATTCGACCTTTTCTTGAAGAAAAAAGAAATTTCTATCTAACTTTGATTCCTATTTGCTACACACCTGACGATTTTAAATTATCCGGTATTATCCGGTATTACCCGGTATCCGGTCTTCTGAAAAATTATCCGATATACGGTATCCGGTATTTTATTTTACGGTTGCATCTCTAGATGGGAGTGTGTGAAAGAAAAGAGACCAGAGCGACGAATTCCTGTTTGTTGGAGTCCTGCAGCAACTGGATGAAGTGGGTGAGTCCGGAGACGGCCAGGTTCCGTCGATTGGTGGTGGCATGCGGGTTCTCCTCGTCCTCCAGAGGACTCAGCATCGACAGCGACACGTCCAGCAACACCAACGTCGGCATCTCCCTCCACCTCTCTTATCCTACTTATGATGCCTCCTCTTTTGCAAAGAGGAAAAATAAATTTCAAAGAAAAAAGCATGGACGACTAAAAACTACTGGACTGATCGCGCTCCCGACTGCTAATACATACTTAGGGTAACTTTACAAGTTCATATCTTTGGAACCGTTCCGCCTACAAAAACACTAAATGCATCTTTAGAATCCTGACACGATCAGCAATCGAACGCAGCGCTCAAATCACTTTCAAACCCATTACAAAAAAGTTGATTTTTTCCATCGCGCATTTTAGGATTACCAATCAATGTTGCGCAGATTAGGCTGCACCACAGTACTGAGCTCGGCCCCCTCTACAACTTTGGTCACAAAGCCCAAAGCGCTCCGACGTATCCAACTCGAGTTATTCGCAAAAAAACTATGAATATACAGTATAGATAAAAAAAAATGTCCCATCGCTTTTTCGGCCTTCACTCAAACGTTTCGTTCTCAGTCATTTCTTTACCGATTTGGCTCAAATTTTCAGCAAAAATTAACAACATGGTTGGCCAAATATTCTGCAAGTGTGGTGCCAAAATTGCGACTCATACTGGTTTTATGACCCGAAAACTAGGAATGAGGGTGGTCCACTCAAATTTAATTTTTTTCGGTAATACAAGGAGTACAGGCCTGAAACTTGCAGGAATGATTGGTGTTGCTATTGGGCATAACATACTAAGCGGGCAGCCCTGTAGCTCAAAGGGCACTAAAATGGGGGAATTTCAAAAACATGCAAAATATGACTTTTCTTCGTAAAGCCGGCAAAATGACGATTCTAAAGATTTTCAATTTTCAAAAAAACGCTGCAGGGATGGTTACTATGGTGTGGAACAGAGCTTAAATATCAGGTTCATTCATTTGTCGAACTTCCTGCTACAATCTGTGTTGATTAACAACAGATTCAGTGCTTTGATTCTAGAAGGTGCAGATTTCTTAACTATGGGATTTTCACTTATGTTTTTGAAATTCCCCCATTTTAGTGCCCTTTGAGCTACAGGGCTGCCCGCTTAGTATGTTATGCCCAATAGCAACACCAATCATTCCTGCAAGTTTCAGGACTGTACTCCTTGTATTACCGAAAAAAAATAAATTTGCGTGGACCACCCTCATTCCTAGTTTTGGGGTCATAAAACCAGCATGAGTCGGAATTTTGGCACTAAACTTGCAGAATATTTAGCCAACCATGTTGTTAATTTTTGCTGAAAATTTGAGCCAAACCGGTAAAGAAATGACTGAGAACGAAACGTTTGAGTGAAGGCCGAAAAAGCGATGGGACATTTTTTTTATCTATACTGTATTTAAAAATCCACTATAAAAAAGGCTTTGGTAACCGAATTTGTTCGTTTGCCAATTCTAAAATTTGCCCACAGTGTTATATTCTGCATAGAGGCGGGTGTTTTTTGTTTGTTCTGTTGTGTAGAAGTTATAGTATGACCTCTAGTGGTGACTCATCGAACTCAACCGCAGTTCCCTCACGCCAAATTTACCAAGTAGAATTGGGCGATGGCAACGATTGCGCTGTTGCTGTTGGCAGAAAACTGAAACAATCGGTGGCGCTAGGTATGTCGGGTAATTCTTATTGTAAACTCGCTTGTATACGGCGGCCGACCATAAAATTCGAAACTCAAATAGGGGTGAGGTGGGGTGTAAACAAAAACTTCGCTAAACTTCGGAGGGGACGGGGGTAGGTACGAAAAGTTTCGAAGTTTGTTGACTATGAAATTTGGCATCTGAAGCAAACAAACAACAGGTAATAAGTTTCATACTGCAAAGCAGGGCTGTGAGGTTTTTTATGTTTTTTTCTTTTTTACTAAAATAACCGTTTTTTCCTATAGGGTCGGAAAAAAACATAAATGGCGGTAAAAAACTCAAGCTAAAAATAGCTAATTTATGTCATTTTTTTAACAAAAAATACACTTTTGCCATGTATAATAGGCCATACAGACTCAAAACTGTTAGAAAAACAAAAAAAACCAAATTTGGCATGATAAATCAAAAATGCAAACTGCTGCAAGAAAATTTGCATATAGCGCCTATTGATGGAGGCACTGTTGCATGGCTGTTTCGTGAGTATTTATGGTCTGAAAAGACTGAGGAAGTCGCTAGAAAGCGTTAGGAATAATAAGACCAGTCTAGGATACTCAGAACTTGGGTTGGAGTTTTTCCGCGATTTAGGAAACGAAAAAAACTGAACAAAAACAGGTCGAGGCGAACTGTTTTCAGTTTGTTAAACAACCTGTATAAAGTTGTTGCTGAAGAACTGCTTTCAACAGGAGCCCGCGAAAGGAAGACCCACAAGTGTCAAGTGTGTAAATTGGAATGGTTGACCTTTGCCGATTTGTTTATGCATCTGAATGGCAGCGGACATAGAAACCAACTAAAGGCTGTTAAACGTGGTACCTTCCTTTTGTTTGTTTGTTTATGAGTTCCACTGTCCTTTCGGACAGCTCAGGACACCCCTCGCTCTTGTCACAGCCCTTCAATAGGGTAACCCTGTCTGCAAACAACCCTCCCCTTTGCTGCCAAAAGGTGCAACGTCAGCGCCGGTTCGGTTCCCATTTACCTACTGGCCATCACCGGATTTCGGCGGTCTGGGTTGGGCTTTACGTCGATTACTTCCAGTCGCTTCGACTGGTTTTTGAACCCACAAACAACCGCTCTCACGGATGCCGGGGCCGCCGTGACACACGGGATAGCGTAAACTACCCGTGGCCAAGACGCGACTTCAACGACGCGACGCCTTTTCTTTTACGGTACAGTACGTATGTAGTACCTATCTACATACATGCGTACATGAAAATAAGCGTCCCCTCTAACTGCGACCCGACCTTCCGGCCCCAACCAACCAGGATTGCCAGGTTAGCGTACTGTGGGAAACATATATGTTTTATGTATATGTTTTAAAACATAAATATGTTTGTTTTTGGGAAAACATATATGTTTATGTTTCTCAATATGTTTGCATGTCAAATATGTTTTGTATTTATATGTTTGGAGGCCAATATGTTTCTGGAAACATATACATATTTTTGCTATAGGAATTCATGATTTCAAGACTTTTGGTTGCTGTTTGACTGTAAACTTTTCCAAAATCTGACTTTCACTTAAGCTTGTTGAATCTGAGTATGCTATCTAACTTGTTGCAAACCGTTTTAAACAGTAAATTCAGAATCTCAAGTTTGAATTATCGAAAATTAAGACAAAATATAAGTGAATAAGCGACTTTTACACAAATATGTTTTATGTTTAAAAATATGTGCATATTCAATTTTCAGAAACATATAACTATATGTGTTATTTATATGTTTGATTGGCGAAAAACATATATGTATAGTTATATTAATATGTTTTAAAAATTTCGATATTTTCCCACTAGCAGTTCTCCTTCTAGATTGGAGGAAAATCTGAGATAGGAGTTAGGAGGTTTTTCTGGAAGTTTTTAAAATCTGGGTCGGAATTTTTAATTTTTGGATTTTTCTGTGAGTTTTCTGGAATTCTTTTTCTTTTCGAAATACAACTTCATGTCTTTTCATATACAATAGCTGGTTTTCTCTCAAAAATCACCTGGTCCTACGGTAGCTAGAAAATTATTTTTTGGCAACCTTATGGTGTTTGACCTGATATGATGATCTTTGTTCCACTTTTATATATCTTTGTCCTTATCTAATTGTGTCATGTTCGCTTTTCGGTCTTCTTTGTACCTACAGTATGTACATTGTAGGTTCAGTGAACAAATATTCGAGATAGATTAATGATTGACTTGGCTAACGCAGTAAAACATAAAATGATGATTCAGTTAGCCTTACACACGTAATACTTATTAGCACTGTTTTGCCTTGAGTTGACGGATAGGAATGAAAAAAATCCTAACTCATAGGCTAATGGCAGTTTTTAGCTGTTTTCGCATGTGTTTACTTATTTCTACAGTAGCATTGATTCAAATTGATTGATATCGAACGATTTCAAAGCATTTTCAAACCTTTTTACACTAATCTTTTTGGCAGGCATTCAGGAGGGTTTTCGGTGGGTACGGTAGACCCGGTTTGCGGAGGAGGTAGGATGAAAAAAATCTGTCAAAAATAAGAGAAAGGAATGAATTACGTACTATAGTCCTTGTCAAAAAAGAGCGGATTGGCGGTTTTTTGGGAATAACTCCTTATGGGTGCATCGGATGGTGGTGGTGATGGTGATCTCCTTATGTCAATTTTGAGATATTACTGATCAAACCAAATTTGCATTAATATTCATATATCTCCAAAAGGAGTAACTATAGATTAAAACAAACACCATTTTTAAACTCAGCGGGTCAAAATAGGTCGGGTACACTATTGACTGACAAAAGGTTCCCTTCAGAAATGCATGAATGCTGAACATTTATTTCAGGATTACAGCTTGTCACGGCATGTTTCTTAATGAAATTTCGGAGGTCCATAACTTGCGACTGAGCGGCCGTAGCGCAAAAATATGATAATATTCTGAATCAGCGAAAAAAACTGCACCAGATAGATACCACGTTACGAGATTTGACACATAACTTATTGCCTGAGTACCAGGGCATAAAAATTACATAAGTAGCTCAGGAGCAGTCAGATTGAAAAACAGATTTCATTTTCGTAATCAGCGGCAAAACTGCATTAGGCGACATAAATTTCGTTGGCTCTGTACCCTACATTCGACTGAATTGAGTCACCTTTCAAACGAGCATGTTATAGCAAGTGCGCAGCCGTTTTCTTCCCAAATCATAACATAGGGTTGGTCTCAATTTTGGACACCAATTTCTCCCGATCCAGAGCGAATCTAGCTAAACTGAATGCATTTTCGAACTCAGCACACAAAACTGCATATAACAGTGTGCTAACCACTAAGCTTTGCAGAAAAAAAATTTTTTCGAACACCTTTGAGAGGCCAAAACACCCCCTCCCCCCAAACCGCACACTTTAGTGCGCTCATTTTGTTTGGCCAACTCATACCTAACTTTTGTTACAACATTAGCTTGGCAGGGCCTTTGCACAAAAAGTTATAAAAATTTTTCGAAAAAAAGCGGAGTGGCATTTTGCGGAAATTTCGCAGTTTTCGGCGAATATCTCGGTAACCAGCTACGATCTGGAAACGGGAATACCAGAAAATGAAAGGCCATCGGACCAGCTACAAAACCATATGCGAGTCGGGATCCTAGCTTAAGAAACGAATGAAGGGTGATCGTTTGAATGGAGGGTGTCAGAGCTATTAAAATGAGCCCGAAAATTGCTGCCGACCCAACTTTGAGTGGGTGTAGCTCCGGTTCTAGGGGGTTGCTGGTGGCCGGGCATGCACCGTTGGTCTTCGACTGTGCTCTGTTTTAATAGACATAAATATCAGCCAGATCCGTGAGATGACCCTGCTTGCCCCCTCAAAGCTGACTTTCTCGCAAAATGCATCTTAAGTTTTAGTACCAGAACACCACCATGAAATCGCGGTAAAAATAGCTGGTGGAAGAATTAGGAGCTCCCTATCTTTAATTACCAGGTCGAAATCAGGCTTGGCATACATAGGAGATCCGGGGGTCGCCCCGAGACGATTTGTTCGACCCCCTCGGATTTTCCTGATAAGTAAAATTTTTGAGCAAATTTTTGCGTTTTTTTTAGAATTTTAGACACCACAATTGCTAAAATCGCTTGTAAAACAGCACTTTTTAGCTGTATTTGAGCAGAAATTAGCGATTTTTGATGTTTTCTTTTGCGAGTTTTGAGCGTTTTTAGTACCCAAACACCCTCCCCTAGAATTTAGGCTCAGTCCCCAACACCACTCTCCTTCGGCGGATGTAGACCTATTTCTTTTGTAAATTTTAAATAGTAGTCGTAGTTAGTAGTCTCTAAAAATCGCCAAAAATATTTAGTAGTCTTAGTTAGTAGTCTCAAAATTTCTCGATTTTGAATATGTAGTCGTAGTTAGTAGTCAATTTGTAGTCAGCAAAATCTTGAGTAAAATTAACAAATTTTTAGGTTTAGGATAAAAAACAAGAATTTGAAAATCTAGAATAGTGACCCAAACAAGGGAGAGGTAGACATTTAAGGAATAACATCTACTTTTCTACAAGGTGTGATGCCAAAAATGCCTGTTAATTTCTACTACGAAAGTTTTAAATTTAGGATTAGCTTCAAAATACACGGTTTTCTTGTTTACAATTTCAAAAGATGTATTTTGGTTATTATTATGCCTATATTATATTTTGTTTCCAAGAAACAAACAAACGTGCACTTATGCTTTGTTTACAAACGGTCAAAATTCAATAATTATTCCAAAATATAACAGGAAAATTGCTTTTGAATGACAAAAAAGTTGTCAAAACTAGAGAAAAAGCTCAATTAACAAAAACCAACCGAAAAATGGCACCATTTCCGTTTCTAAATGGCTAATCTGCATGATATGACCAAATAAATTCCAGAATTTGCTGACTACTAATTCACAAATTCAAAAGGTATTTTGTAGTCAATTTGTAGTCACCAAATCTGAATATGTAGTCGTAGTCAATTTGTAGTCTGGATGACGTCATAAAACCCAAAAATTTAGTAGTTAGTGGTTAGTAGTTAGTAGTCACTACAAAATAGGTCTAGGCGGATGACGTGTAACATGTATGCTACTGTATGTCCATAGACAACAAGTAGGGCGACAGTAAGAGCGGATCCGTCAGATATTTGCATACGTTTTCCGCTGCCATGTTTGTGTGTTGTGCCCTTATGTCTTGCGCCGTTCCTGTGCGTTGTTTGTTTCGTTGTTTTTATTTTGCTATAAACCCTCTGCTGTTTCGCTGGCATCTAGCTACCAGGGATCTGAGGTTTTTTCGAAAAAAAACCCGGTTTTTTCCTAAAGGTCCGAAGAAAACATAAATCGCGGAAAAAACTCAAACTAAAAATAGCTAATTTATGCCATTTTTCAGTTAAAAATGGAGTTTTGCGTTGTATAATATGCTATACTGACTCAAAACTGTCAGAAAAACAACGGAAAATAATACCAAATTTAGCAATCTAAAACAAAAAGGCAAACTACTGTAAGAAAATTTGCATATACCGTTTATTGATGGGTTCTGTCAAGGACTGTTTCATGTCTGTTTCGTGATTTACATCTATTTTCGGGTATTTCCGTTCTGAAAAAGCTCAGGTGACTTTGGAAGGCCGCTTGAAAGCGTTAGGAAGCATAAAAACAGGCTAGGATACTCAGAACTTACGCACGAGTATTTTCCGCGATTTCTGAAAAAAACCGAAAAAAACTGAAAAAAGCAGGCCGAGGTTTTTCCCTAAAATTTCAATTCCTGCTAGCTACCAGGACCGGCTGATCCTATTGTCCTAACAATTTTTCGGCTTAGAATGCCTGATAAAGATGTTTCAAACGGTATATTTTATAAGTTTTCTCGTCAAAAGCCTCTAAAGTAGAACTACTCGTTACTAAAACCATGGAATATTAATTTTACGTATACTCAGAAAGCCTTTTAAACGCATAAATGCCTGTAAAACAACTGTTTTCGCTGCATCTGCATCATCAACACTTTTTCAAGATTTTTGTGCTTTACCCAGAATTTGGGCTCAATCCCAGTTGGACCAAAAAGTCTGAACCTAGCCCTAGCTCAAACCGAACTTAAACCTAATCGTAAGAACAAGCTTGACTAAAAGCTAGGGGTTAACAACTGAAAGGGAGGAGATGTTCTGTAATACATTGTATGTACACTTGTGCTTCATTTCATTCATAATTCATAAAAGAACGACTTTCATTTAGGTTGGGGCGTGACTAACTCTCGCGACCTAGGCAAAGCTCAGATGTTATTGGACGCCGTCACCTATTCGCCGCAACTGACTGTCCCACAAAATCAGTCCAGTCAGGAGGAATTCATCTCCAAGTGAGGCTTCTTCTTCTTCTTCCTTTCTTGCTTACTTTCATTATGTGCACTAATTTCAAAAGTTCAGATTGAGCGAACTCTTGAAGTCAGGCGATGTCGATGACAGGAAATGCAGATTTTGTTTCGCCGATACAATTCTGCCCAACAGCCAGCAGCGAAAAGTGCACGAGCTTCAAATACACGCTTTAGAATATCAGGCTTACAAGCGGCTTATGATGCTTGGATTTTACGTGACTTAGAGCTATTTTAGCACGGTCTTACATATTTCTGAGATCTGTCTAGACGGTACACTGTACGCATGTTTAAGAGAAAGCACTGAACGTGTTGCATTGCGATTTGTTTTGTTCTGATCATGATTTTTCTGTGATAAGAATGTTTTGTGTATTCGGTTTGTTAAATGACTGTGGCCAAAAATTCTCTGCATCACATGTAACAGGGTATTGGGTCGCTTTTACTTTAGGCTTTTGCCCAAACAGGCCGAGAAATGTTTGTAAAATTAGCCTTGAAAAGCCTTATATTGTGAACGTAAAATAGGCAGTGGTAGTAGGTCGTAGTATATTGTTTTCTCTTATTTTTGCCAAGTTTTTCTTCCTACCTCCACCGCAAAGTGTTGATGTACCCACATACAATCTATCTACTGATACGTACAGTACTGTACGGCAACTTTATTGTGAGCTTCAGACGAACACAAATTATCTTGAGTATAGCACTGACTGAGGATATGGGATATCTTTTAAAACGGGACTGTCTAGCTGTGTTTGAGCCCAAATTACGGATTTTTCACGCTTTTTAGACGAGAATTTCGATTTTGAGCGGTGTTGATTGATTGTAGGGGGCGGGATAGGAATACCCCTAGCGTTAGGCCACCCATGGGCCCATCACGCAAACCCCATAGAAGTCGTAGAACTAAATGGTAAGCTAGAGGTCAGGGAATCTCCTAGATTCTTTGATGAATCTGAGCGGTGGTGAATACCCAAACCCTAGAATTTGGGCTCAAACCCCAATCTGACAGCAGTAGACTCGTAGCACCTACCCCGTCCGCCGATGAGCTGCTAAAGTGTACAGTATTTTGGCTCAGTAAGGATTTCTCGTTTGTGAAACGTAAAGTATTGTGCACTGGTGTTCGCGGCAGGGGTATACCCCATAGACTAGGCCAATACGTGGTAATGTACCTACACGTATCTACACGTTAGAAGTCGGCATGACGTGAAATGCCTGATAGGATCGCAGTAATTCTATTGTCGCTATTGTAGTGGGGAAATAATTGTTTCTAGAAAGAAGACAAACTAGCAGTGAAAATGAAGGACCAAATACGTAGTACCGAATACTCTGTTTTTCCGATTAGAACCCTGCGCCGTTAGAAACAAACAATTTTTCCGTTGAGCTTCGCTGAACGGGAAATTTTGCACAGCCGCTTGCTAGCCAACAAGCTGACAGTCTTTCCTGTAAATTTCCGGCATTTTATAACATTTTTCCGTATACAACTATGAACATTTCTGCGTACAACTGTGTCTACATGCAGTACAATATTGAAAATTTCAGCCAAATCTAGAAGGAACTGTATATTTTGGCTCTTTAATACTGTATATTTTATGCGGATTGAAGGGAATGTCTCTATTAATTCTAGTCAAAAACAGATAGCCACAGTATGAGTGAGCGAGGACGGATCAGTTTGTCGATTTTAGCAGTTCACTGTCGGCATAAACAGCTGTGCGAACGTTGTCTGATGGTTGACGAGCTTTGATCTGTTTACGGAACTTGGGAAACAGACACATAACTGCCACAAAAGCCGCCGCCGCTACTGAAACCGCCGTTAGCAGAATGACCGGGAACACCCACCACCTAAACACACACACACACTATTGTGCTCTGTACATATACTAAGGGGTAACCCCTAGCTAAAGGCCAAACCCCTCCCCTTCGCTCGAGATAGTTTTATGGACCACCTACCCCAAAATTCAAAATTCAACAAGTATTAGCGGCTCAGAAGTCCGAGATCACTCATTATTATCCTAAAATCCGTTGAAAAGGCCTCTGGTAACCGAATACTTGTGCGTTTCCGCTGCTGATATTTAAGAGAAATCGGTGTTTCTCGAAGCCGTTTCAATCATTTTTGCTTGTTTTTAGCTCTTTTTCAATCATTTATCTATGTAGTTATACACACTGGGGAAACCCGCTGGACAACACCCGGCAAGCACAACTCTCTTCCTCGGCCCGGCCTGTTACATGCACGTACATATGTATAGCTGTGTATGTTTAGAAGTTAAAAGTTTACTGATGAGCGGGAGCGGGCTCTGGACAAAAGTAGCCAGTTGAAGCTGAGTTGTCGAAGGTGTAGCAGCTGCTGCTGCACTGAACTTGGCAGTCTTCTTCCGTATCGAACCACTTACAGCTGGCTCTGTCCGTAAAACTGAGGCACCCAACTAAAACCACTCTGTTACTAATATTACTGACTGCCGATCGATCGCTCTTTGACTTGGCTTTGGACAGAATCAGTTGGTAACATTCGCTTTTCTATTGCAAAACTTCACATTTTGAATGGAGCATAAATTTGGCCTGCAATATCTCGCGGAGGAATACAGCACAGTCAGACACTTAACCGGTGCCGTTGCCATGTATGGCTCTATTTAAGTGTTTGACTGTCTGCGTAATATGTAAAGAAAACTCACGCACACCAATTATTGAACAGCAAGAAAAGGCACACTCTAAACTTCATACTACCAAAAGAAAGAGTCGAACAAACAAACTGATTAGTGCCAAACCCAAAAGGCCAGAATGTACATATTCAAATTTTTTGCTTACATTACAGTACAGTCTGGCAGGCAGTCAGGTAAACTAAGCCTTAAGGTGGGTTTATACTTTGTCCGCTGTCCGCGCGCGGACACAGATGTTGTCAGCGCGCGGACACGTCAGCGCGCGGACACCCTCCTCCATGTCCGCGCGCGGACACATGTCCGCGCGGACAAGTGTCCGCTTGTGTCCGCGTAGTGTCAGCGGCGGACAAAATGTTTTTTGAAAATAGTAAAAAAAGAAAAAATAATTGAATTTAATTGAACATGCGTTTTGTTCAAACCTGATGTCTACACTGCTTTGATAAACATAAATTTATCAAGTTAACTCCAAATTCCAAAGACTAACGATTAAACGCTACTGAACTAAATGGTGTAAAATTTTGAAGGTACAAAAGCCATATGCAGAGGTTGACTGGAGCGAGGCGAGGGTGCCTGTCTGCTGAAAATGCAGTAAGACACACGATTTTATACATGCAGATGAAGAACTATACATAATTATCACATACGTAGGTACGTAGAAGTTAACAACAGCATAAGAAAGTTTTTCTACGCATAATTTATAAATATTTTATTTTATATTTTATATATATTTTATAATTGTTTCCTGCAAAAAATCTACTAAAAATTGCTGGAGATGGTAGAGTCGGCCTGAAGGGGTACATAGCTATAGCTCAAAGACATCAGAGCTCAAAGGTGGTAACCGGCGTCAGCACCCTGCCGCAGGTCCATACATGTAACAGGTCATCCGCCGAAGGCGGAGGGGGGTTGGGGGGTCTGGTCTGGCGTCGGCCGGTGCGTCTGAGACAAAACTTTGGGAGGGGGTTGGGCACTAAAAAACGCTCAAAAATCGAAAAAATCGCAATTTTTGGGCTAAAAATCGTCAAAAATCGCTATTTTGGGCTGAAATACAGCTTAAAAGTGCTGTTTTACAGCCAATATTGGCAATTTTTGTGTCTGAAATTGCAAAAAAATCGCTAAAATTTGCTCAAAAAATTACTTGCCAGAAAAATCGGAGCGGGGGTCGGGAAAATCATCGTCTCGGGGGTCCCCCATCCGGCGGGGGGAGTCTGGCGTAAGTCGGGTGGGGGGCAGACCTCTCAACACGTACAGTATGCGCAGGTCTACTATGCAATGTGTCACGTAGCAAGTATGTATGTAGTACGTACATATATGGGTCTGGGTGGCCATACCCCATAACCTGCCGAGCCGATGCGTATTCGTACCACCCCCTCAATCGTCGATCGCGCTTAACAGTTGCCAGCCAGCGCATACCTGCTCGGCCACTCGCACACCCAAACTTTGGTGACATACTGTATTTTCGGAAACCAAATTTGCAGAACTTTCTCGACGTTTTTTGGTTAGTAGCAATTGTCAGTTCGGCGACTCTTTTTAGAATGCATGTAAAACAAGGAGTCCCAGGGTGTGCATCCCACCCGACTTAGGTCCGAGACCCCTTGATCGGGGACCCTCCTCCGAGACCATTTTTCCGACCCCCTTCCAATTTTTCTTGGAGTTGATTTCTAAGATTCTGAATATTTTTAGAGTTTTAGACACTAAAATTGCTAAAATCCGCTGTAAAACAGCAGTTTTAGCAGTATTTGAACCCAAATTAGAGATTAGATTTATTGAGGATTTTTAGCCAAAAAATCGCACTTTTTGGCTTACCACCCCCTGAGCCTCCTTCAGGCGCTCCTGCCCCACTCAGGAATTGAAAATTCTACCTCCCCTCAGCCGAAATTCTAGCCCATGTCTGCTACCAAACTGTCATTAATCACGTTTTCAATGCGGCTCAGGCTGTCAAAGTTGTCTGCGACAGTCAGAGAACGGGTTCGAAGCTTTTACAATTTCAATTTGGTGCAGCCGCTTCAGAAACTTGCCATGATTTCAGTTTGATCGGTAGGCAAAACATACAGTACGTACAATGTTCTTACACCGTCTCTTTTTTGTTGTTTTCTCTTGATTCGACCTAATCCTAACAGCTCCGCAACCGCAGCATCAAACGTGATAAAATTGTGAACTCAGACTTGCAATATAACAAGCTCAAACAGTCGTAGTAGCGACGCGGACAAAGTGTAAGTTGAAATTTTTCAACTCGCTCGGCGGACAGAAGCGGACACGCGCTGACACCGATTTTGTGTCCGCGCGGGCATGTCCGCGCGGACAAAGTATAAACTGTCTGGCGGACACTCGTGTCCGCTCCGCCAAAGTATAAACTGCTGCGCGGACAACCTGTCCGCTTGTGTCCGTTTTGTCCGCGCGGACAAAGTATAAACCCACCTTTATATTGACACAAGCCTTTTAACGTTATGTGTCCATATTATGCTATGGAAAGCTATCTATGGCTACAAGACCGCATGTTAGTTTAGTGTAACGATCAGTGTCTATTTTCGCCTTTATCGTTGTACTAATAACTTCTGTTCTATGCCCCTGAAGCGTGTAGCCATTCCAAGTAACAGCCATAGCGGAGGAACGTTATCCTACGCTCCTTGGCTGGATGCGGCTATCAGATGCGCTGTCAAGCCACGCCCCGCCGCTTTCGCTCGTTCGTTGTTGTTGTTCGCGTCACCTAACTTTCGCCCGTGGTTTACAGAAGAAGCCAATTGATGGCCGGACACTGTTGATTAATGTGTTGTTTTTATGATATTTCGCGCTGATTTTCTTTATAAAGTTCGTTCAGAGTCTTGTCTCAGCTGCTTTATCCTTTTGTTACACACCGCCCAAAAATCGTATCGGAAATCCGCCAAATCGGTATCGGCCGCCGATAATTTTTTCAAAAAACTATCGGAAAACCGATAGGCTTTTGGCGGGCATGGCAAAAAATGGACAAACCCTTCCCCCCGATATTGGTATCAGTTTAACGCGCGATTATTACAAAAACGATAGTTACTATCGAAATTGGCCTATTTCCGATCCCAACTATCGGGATCGGATTTGGGGTAGCGGACATGTTTTGGGCGGTCGCCGCCCAAAAGATGACCACTCCTGTAGGAGCAGGTGTGTAACAAAGGGTTATTTTATTAGGAGTAAGCTGTTTAACAGGCCGATAATTTGTCGGTTTTCTCGTTTATTGCTCTTTATTTCGATCGCGATTTCTCTATAAGTAGCGCCTCTGGACACCGTGTTCTTCTGTTCTACCTGGTACCAGGTATAGTTCAGAGCCCATCCATTGTCAGTGGAACCATAAGTTGACAATTGGAGGTTAGAGCACCGAGATGGCGAGATCGCAAAGGAAGGTGAAAGATGAGGAGCAAGAGATGGCTCAAAGTCTGCCGTCCACTGACCAAGAGAGCGCCGAGGGCACTTGACAGGCTCCCACTGAGCACCGTCGGTTGTCGTTAAGTGATGAACCTCGAAAAGGACAACTGAACGCCCCGCAAGAAAGCCGCGCGTTCAATGTGTCATCCGACGTACAGTATCACTTCCATAACCCGCTGCGTCAATCGGAGACCTCTCAGTTCACTCACAGCTTGCAGTCAACGATTACACCTCAGGTGATCCCGTTTCGTCTCAAGTGCCTGGTAGTAGTCGGAACAAAACAAATACAAGAGCTGTTGGTGGAAAACGGACGGTATATGAAGAAAACCAGCTACGTGTTTCCACAGTGGAGCGAGCCGCTCAGTTGGAACGAGACGTGTCCAGTCGAATAGCTAAAACTGTGGACCACAAGTTGGAGGGGAAAATTGAAACAATTGCAGACACAACAGTTCGGTCAAATGGAAGAACAGATGGATGAGCAATTGTTTCGTTTTTGTGGTCAATTGGAGGGACAAATGAACCAACAATTCGATCAATTTCGTCAACAAATTAGTCAACAAATCAGTCAACAAGTTAGTCAACAAATGGATCTGGTGAACAAGAGATTTGATCGGGCTGAGGGTGCGAGCAAAATTTTTGCTTCACAAGTTACTACAAAATAGACAAGTTAGAGGGAGTGGTGCAAGAAATTCAGGGAATAAAAGAATTGATTAATCAAATGGACATGAAGATCGACAAATTGTTTAGTAAGTTGCCCATGTATGTAGCTAATCTGTTTACAGAGCAACAGAAAATGGAAGCTGCAGCTCCACCGGCACCTATCCCCCAACCATTGGTTGAGACAGAGGTGAAGACAGTTGGATTTGCCAATTCGACAAGACAAAAGTGACACAGCGAGAAAAAGAGTGGGTGTCTGATGTTGGAAATACCACACCGTCAGAAGAGGTATCGGATGTGGAGTCGCCCGAAACAGAAGAATTGCCTCCATTTGGGCATCGTTCCCGTCGAAAGGAAGGTAATTTGAGGAATTCTCACAGAAAAGAACCAAGACGTAAGTATAGACTACTGTTGATCGGGTATACCAAACCCATACCGAAAAATGGGTATTTTTGGGAATACCTACCCAATAAATACCTACCGATTCCAGGTATTTTAATAAATACCCATACCGGGTATACCGATTATTTTGGGAATACCCAGGTATTTAGGAATCGGTATTTTTTGTCCAGCTTAGTGCATTTTTATCGAAAATTCCCTATGATCACGTTGTTTTCTTTCTGATTTTGCATTTTTGGGGCATGCAGAAACGCATTCTATTACGATATCCCTCCAAAAAATCGAATTTGAAGGATTTTTAGTTCTCTGACCAACTCCCTGTCCCAAACTATTTCATTAGAAAGCGTTGGGCTAGTTTTGGCTTATCTTCACACTGCTGCTTAATAATCAAGTCTCTTGAACTTGATGTACAGTACATTCACAATCAACAAAATAGCCCCGTATTTGGTCACTGCTCGTTAGATTCTCCATACTGTACACAAAGCAGTCCTTAAAACTACAGTACAATGGAAACATTTCTCTTAGCCAAAATTATTTAAAGAAACAATTTTCACTCCAGTAAAACTAAAAAATAATTTCAAAAATTCCTAAAAACTGTAAATCTCATTGCCTTTGATGGATTTTGTAGCCTCTGACCTTGGAAATGACTAAATCCATGGCCTTGTAAATGAGAAATTCAGTGTTTTGACTTTGTAAAACATTTTCAGCAAATACCGAATAAATACCGGTATACCGGTATTTTTGCGAATACCTACCCATACCGAACCGATTCCTGGGTATGCCGAAAAATACCTACCCGTACCGAACCAATTCCTGAAAATCCCATACCCAAACAACAGTAGTATAGACCTAGGTATTTTCATAGAAGTGACTCTAGAAATCGTGAACAGGAGGACCCAAAATTGAATCAAGTGGATATTCGGTGTAATCAAATCAGTTAGCGGAGCCGCTAGAATGAAGGAACGCGCAGTGTTGGACACGGTAAAACGGCGCAGTTGCAGGTTGCTACTGACAAAACAGTAGGACCCCATGCCGCAGGTGTTGCTAGCGTAGAGAAAGGGGTTGTTGAGCAGACTGCATGCAGTTCCAATTCAATTTCCGGAGATGCATTGTCAGACAGTTCTGACACTGATTATTCTCTTGGTGGCGCAGTTATGAAGACTACTGTGGAGAAACGTCAAGAAAAAGAACAGAAAAGACAAAGAGCTTGACAGAGACACGAATTGCTTCAGAATATCCAAGACAGAGCCGAAATCATGCTTCAAACAGGCAATGAAATGGAAATGCAGTTGCGATGTGGTCATAGTAGTTCGCACTATAAGTGTGAACTGGAATAGACACTGGGTATTGTAAAGATTTTGCTGAAAGGACAGAAAATTTTAGGCATTGAAAGAGAGTCATATCGTGTTGTAGAGACAGTGGAGGAACAGGTTAAGCATCATGAACAACATTTGCTTCAACGTGCTCAGGAGATTCAACAAATGGTTGAGAACGCACAAGAACAAATTTATTCTATACCTGTAACAGTCAGGGAAATAACAACATATATGGTATCAGTACACATATATGGAAACGGTACCATATATGGTACCCTTTCGATCGAGGCCTCAGGTGGTACCATATATGGTACCGGTACCATATATGGAAACGGTACCATATATGGAACCGGTACCATATATGGTAACAGGTACCACATATGGTACCCCTTCGATCAAATCATAAGGGGTACCATATATGGTACCGGTACTTTCGATCGAGGCCTCAGGTGGTACCATATGGTACCGGTACCATATATGGAAACGGTACCATATATGGAAACGGTACCATATATGGTACCCTTTCGATCGAGGCCTCAGGTGGTGCCATATATGGTACCGGTACCATATATGGAAACGGTACCATATATGGAAACGGTGCCATATATGGTACCCTTTCGATCGAGGCCTCAGGCATACATGTAACAGGGGGGTCTGCCCCCCCCCACCCGACTTAGGCCAGACCCCCCCGGATAGGGACCCCCTCGAGACCGAGACGATTTTTCCGACCCCCCCCTCCGATTTTTCTGGCAAGCAATTTTTGAGCAAATTTTTGCGATTTTTTGCAATTTCAGACACAAAAATTACCAAAATCGCCGGTAAAACAGCACTTTTTAGCTGTATTTCAGCCCAAATTAGCGATTTTTGGCCCAAAAATTGCGATTTTTTTCCATTTTTGAGCGTTTTTTAGTGCCGGACCCCCTCCCAAAATTTTGGCTCAGACCCTCCCCCCCGGCCGGCGCCAGACCCCGCAACTCCCCCTCCCCCGTTCGGCTGATGACTTGTTACATGTATGGCCTGAGGTGGTACCATATGGTACCACCTGAGGCCTCGATCGAAAGGGTGCCATATATGGTACCGGTACCATATATGGTACCACCTGAGGCCTCGATCGAAAGGGTACCATATATGGTACCGTTTCCATATATGGTACCGTTTCCATATATGGTACCGGTACCATACATGGTACCACCTGAGGCCTCGATCGAAAGGGTACCATATATGGTACCGTTTCCATATATGGTACCGTTTCCATATATGGTACCGGTACCATATATGGTACCACCTGAGGCCTTGATCGAAAGGGTACCATATATGGTACCGGTACCATATATGGTACCACCTGAGGCCTCGATCGAAAGGGTACCATATATGTAGAGTGCGAACAATACCTAAAAAACCCAATATCCCAATACCCAATACCCAATACCAATACCTGAGACCCCCAATACCCAATACCCAATACCCAATACTTGCGTAGGTGGGCCAAAAAAATTCATTTCAGTGGACAGGTACATTCTAGTTGTGTACACAAGATATTTGGCACTGCAATCAAAATTTTTAAGAGGCTGGTTGAGCCGCTGCCCAAGCAGGGCGAGAAAATTTTGAAAAAGTAGCCTTTCAGAAAGCATTTAGAAGCCGTTTTAGGCGTAAAATCAGCAGAAATTAACAGTTTTTGCTACTTAATACTTCGTAATTCAGTCGTGTTTCTTACTTGCGGCGATTTTTTCGTAGCTCGGCCGGAAATTGTCTGCACCACCGCAATAGCCATGGGTACGGTGCTGGTACATTACGGTGACATTAGAAATGTCACCAATTTTATTTCAGATAAGAACAGAGAAATTAATTACTGGTGTAGCGCTTAGAAAAGCATACGCTTTAGGAAATTCTACTGACGTTTAGTTGATTTAGGCCGTCCATAAACGACCACATTCCAGAGGGGGGTCGGCGGAAATGCGATGATAGATGACACACCAGGAACAGGTGGGGTTGGCAAAAAACGTCGTCGCTTTTTTCGGAATTTTAGGGAACTTTGATTGTATTATTTTCAATTTAGTACATTCTGTCAGAGGTTTCTACAATGCAGAAAAGCTTCCCAGAGTGGTTGTAGGGATTTATTCTATTGATTGCGCAGCATGCTAACAAGAAAACATGACAGTTCTGTATGTAGTGCACTTTTATCGGGGGGAGGGTAAACCGAAAACGACGTCGTGTCGTCTTAGGGGGAGGGGTCCCATAGAAACGACGCAAGGCGATTTTGGGGGCTCTGAAAAATCGGGATTTTGGAACGACGTCGTTTATGGACGGCTCCTTAACGCGAAAACAGCTTACTAAACCGAATCATCGATCAACTTTACCGATTTTTTCAGAACAATTTCTCAGGTCAACATCGATTTTTCTCTATTTTTAATTGCCCAATTTAGTATTGGGTATTGGGGGGTAAAAACCCCAATACCCAATACCCAATACCCAATACCTGGAAAACACCCCAATACACCCAATACCCAATACCAGTTCGCACTCTACATATATGGTACCGGTACCATATATGGTACCCCTTATGATTTGATCGAAGGGGTACCATATATGGTACCTGTTTCCATATATGGTACCGGTTCCATATATGGTACCGTTTCCATATATGGTACCGTTTCCATGTATGGTACCGGTACCATATATGGTACCACCTGAGGCCTCGATCGAAGGGGTACCATATATGGTACCAGTACCATATAAGGAAGTGGTACCATATATGGTACCACTTGAAGGTGTACCGGTACCATACATGGTACCGTTTCCATATATGTGTACTGATACCATATATGTTGTTATTTCCCTGACTGTGTAAGAATTACAAGTCAGCAGCTGGAACAGCTGAAAGGAAGATGTGCTCAGCGAATACAATCGATTGCTGATGATTTTACTGAAGAAACACCTTGAGAGATGGATGAAGCTCAAAGAAGTTGTACAATTTGAGATGGATAATTTCAGAAGGAAAGCTACAGAAGCTGAACGGGAACAGGAAAAGTTTGAGCAGAAGAATGAAACACCACTGGGTCTATAGGAACGAGATTAATTGGGACGGATTTGTGGTTTTATACAACAGTCAGTAGAGAAGCATGATATTCTCATTCATTTGGTGGCTCAAACAAATTAAGCGCAAAACGAATATCCATCGTGGCTGAGATGCATGGGTCTACCAAAGTTCAATCCTGTTAGATCACATTCACGTTTTTCTGAATCGTCTAGATCGATTTTACCACGTTCATTTCGTAGCAGAAGAATCTAAGTGTGATCTGTTGGAGGAAGCTACATGTATGGGAGAATTAGCTTAGAGAATTCGTCTGGCACCTGATTCTTGCCAGTAGAATTATCAGGCGATGTGTCAGTACTTGATTTCCGATCTAGGACCACAGCAGTCAGAAGATTCAGTTATACTCCATGAAACAAGGGCATGAGCGTGGCTGAGTTCTGTGATGCTTTGCAACACAGAGCTGAAGCAATTTGGACATCAAAAGATGATGTGGTTACACGTGAAGAGTTGTTGTCGATTGCTTTGGCAGCTGGAGTTCATGAAAATCTTCAATTGGAACTGGAAAGGACTACCATGTTTTCGTCCAAGCTTATGTTCCATCAGATGCGAAAATTTTCTAGTACAGTCTGAACAGTTGTACAAGAAAAGGGAAGAACAACGGTAAGCTCAATGGTAGATGCCATATCCTTCCATCAAAGTGTCGCAACCGGATCGTAACAGAAATGTGAGACCACCACCAAATCGACGAATGCCAGTGAATCCTCCAGCGAGACAGCAGTCGAGTAGAGCTCCCATGGAATGGACCGGATTGGGTTACACTGTTGGAGGAGTTATGAGATGGCCGTATGGTACTAATGAGAATGAATGGTTGGCAACGCATCCAGCAGTTCGAAACAAAGCGTTGACAGATGCTGCTTATTATCAAGCTAAACAGGTCTATGACAATTTGACACAAACGTCAAAGGTGAACAACGTGGTGATGAAGGAAGGAGACTATGAATACAATGAACAAATCGGGCTTTTGATATCACTTGTTTAAAAGAATAAGTACCTGATACCTGTACCTGTTTCAGACCGAAAATACCGAAAATCCGGTAGGTACAGTTGAAACGTACCCAATCAGGTATCAGAAACGGTGCTGATCAGTTTCGTCGACCGATCAGTTTCGTCGACTGGTCAGTTTCGTCGACTGGTGAGTTTCGCCGACAATTGACCTCCTTTCTAAAGGTGAGTTTCGCCGACTGGTCAGTTTCGTCGACTGGTCAGATTCGTCGACTGGTCAGTTTCGTCGACTCAATAAATTGCCGGCCAGTTTGTTGGCGATCCTACCTGCGAGGAAAGCCATCGCATTTCTAACTTTTCGGACCTAATAAATAATCAGGAAACCCTATGCAACTAGAAAACTTTTCAGCGTCTGTAAACAACGTAATATTTAGCTTACATCACTCACTACGTACACTTACAGAGATTTGTATGAAACAGCACTACAAAAACAATTATCTGCCTGGCTTGTCCCTAGTCCAATGGTACACCCGTCCGGGGATGAACCTGACTGTCGGTTTTGATGGTGGCTCGGTCTCGCTTGTTTGTTCCAAACTGGGCTCGACCAAAATCAATATGGCAAACGGTCGGGAAAACAGCTCACCTTTCTGCCAAAGTTTGGGGACAGGCAGTGGTGAAAGAAGGGCGGAAGGAACCAAAAGCATGAAGCAGACCAGAAACAGATGGTAGGGTAGATGATGGGATGCCGCCTATTCGTTCGATGTTTGCTGAGGGCTATTGCATAAATGGGCACTTGACTGGGATGAGGTCATGTGTGTGGCGCAGGGCTGTTTGTTTTCATGTTTTAGAGTAGTAATTTGATTTTAAAACACCAAATATACAATAATAAAAGTTGCCTGAAAATGGTACCAATATTTTTTGCGAAAAACAGCTAAGTTTTGCCGTGGAAATGCTTATAAGGCTTCTATTAACGTAAATTCAAAGCATTGGAAGCGAATTTAACCAGTTATTGTGCCTATTTCCTTAAAAAACTTACTTGAGTTTTTTTCCGCATTTTAGTTTTTTTCCGAGCCCCTAGGAAAAAAACCGGTTTTTTTCCGGAAAAAAACGAAAAAAACCGAGGAAAAAAACCGACCCAACAGCCCTGGTGTGGCGCCGCATAATTACACGTCTATTATCAGCGCTACCTTTGGACATAAATTATTAACATTTACACATGCTTTAGCTGACCGGTTTTTTGTTGTGTCGACGAAACTGACCAGTCGACGAAACTGACCAGTCGACGAAACTGACCAGTCGGCGAAAGCGACCAGTCGGCGAAACTGATCCGCCGCAATTCCGGCCAGTCGACGAAACTCACCCACCAGAGTCAGATTTCGACGAAACTGACCAGTCGACGAATCTGACCGGTCGACGAAACTGATCTCAATCTCAGAAACGCATCAGATGGGTATTGCAAATCTACCTGATAATCAGGTACAGGTACAGGTATACCTGATCCACGTTACAGAGTGAATTTGTATATGACTATTGAATATTGGAATTTTGCATGCATATGATTATTGTATATGCATGTAGCGTAGCTAATTATTATAGCGTTTGAACCTACAGTAGGGTGTAGCCTAGTCTGTAGTAAACCTGCTTATCTTGTTTATATAAGCCGTTAGACCGGCCGCTCTGGGTCAGTGTATGTGAGTGTACACCGGTAAACCTGCTATTCCCAATAAACCCGTTTACTTACTGAGTGTCCACGCCACATGGTGACCGCACAAATTCGCTGTTAGGTGCCGCCGACTCCACCGGGTTGCTATTTTCCTGTTTTGGCGCCTTCTGGTCTCCTGCTGCCGAGCGTTTTGGGGAAGTCGACTGTTGTTGTGAGTTATTTGCCGTTTTTGCACTTATGTCTTGGGCGTTCGATTTTGACAGTAGGGTCGTGCATTTTGCCTACAAGGGTGGGCAACGGACCAGTATCGGGCACTAACCTGACGGGGTGAACAAGAATTATAATCAGATGATAAGTGGCTTATTGAGCGTTTTCAACCGAGAGAGGTGGATGGAACCGTTTGCGGTGTAGCAGTTTCAGCATAGGAAATAATTAGCTCGGGACAGCGTGCACGTTTTATTCTGCCGACTTCAGGCGTTTAGCCAGAGTGGCGTACGCAGGTTTAGCACATGATAATGCGAATTGCTTTCGAGTGCCTTTGGTTGGGTTATTACCGGGTAATGGTGATAGGTTAATGCCGCTAGGCGTCAGGAACATTTTCTGTTGTCTCATCATTCACCGCTTGCCGGGTAAAGTGAGCAAAAATGCGTAAAAACCGCTTATTTTTGGAGCGTCTGCCGTGCCCGATAACCCAAACATTGGGGCTGCCTGGAGTCAAAACATGGCGTCTGCCGCTCGAGGCGAAACCCAAAACATAGATAAGGCCGTCGCCGTCCTGGAATGTTGGCACTGCCACAAAAAAGGGGCATCTCAGACGTGACTGTGTAGGGTGTAGGGCCTACCATTGGCGACCTGCTGCCTAAGCCTATCCTGCTTGGGAGGAACTGCTGCTAATGCGTCCCCGTCGCGACCTGATAGGGTGTACTGTCTCATAGACCTGATTTAGGGATGTGCCGGCGAGCGTTTACCTCTAGGGTGTTGCGCTTGAACGCAGTGTTTTAGCCATGGAGGCCGGTGCAGGAGCGCTTTCTAGCGGTGGTGCCACGGAAGACCTGAGTGGTGAAATCCTGGACAGGGTGGAAGAGCTGAGTAAGTGTGTTTGCTATTCTGGCGGAAATTGGTTGGCAAGCCAATTATACACTTGACCGAATATACAGCCAGGAGTGGCGTGCCCCTGAAACTTGCCGAGAATGTGTGGGGGGCCCACTCTGGGGTACTATGTGGCTAGGCTGCGATTTATAAAAGTGGTTGCCAGAGGCAGGCCTAGTACCACTCGCGACCCATTTGTTCTTAGGTCCCTGAGTTTGCAATGCAATTGTGCACACCAATTGTACTTGTAGTTGTGCAGTGGCTGTATATGTTTGAGCCGTATGTTTATGACTTGAAACGTCTGGCAACCTGAGTTTAGGGACCTGACTGCGGTTTTGCAGTAGCTGCGGTTTGCAGTGTTTTAGTCCTGCGGTTTGCAGTGACTGTTGTGCGGTTTGCACTGATTCGGTTCTGCGGTTTGCAGTGGTTTAAAGTCAGCGGCTCGCGCAGTGGTTAAAATTCTGCGGTTTGGTTTAGTTCTTGCGGTGCTTTGATTGCGGGTTTGGAATTACCGAATTTTTGGGGTACAGTACTTTATACCATCTCAACTAAGGTGATCTACCAGCGAAGGTGTACTGTATGTTTCGATTTCCAGGAAGCTGTATTGGGTGGTTACCAACTGCTGATTAAAAGCGGAATTCTATTGCTTGTGTATTTGGGTGACAAATCGGGTTTGGAACCTGTTACCTTTCATCAGGGTCTTGTTTTGGAGTTAATGCAAAGTGCTGTGTTCACTTGATGCGTGATTATCGTTCTGTTTCGGCACTGATTGCGTCATAACTTGAACAACCCGATTTTAGGAACTCTGGAAGTTAGTGAATCGGTTGCTGCCATGGGGCGTCAGATCTCCCAGCTTGGGGACCGCGTTGAACGGGTGGAACAGCTGTTGCGGGCGTCAGAGGTGGACAGCCAGGACGAGAGTCAGGAGTCGAACAGTCAATCAGATTTTTGCCAGCAAGGTTGGCCCGATAGTAGGGGTAGAGAGTCAATTACCGAATGTGGGTGCCTTCAGGCGATGCTGCCAATGCCGCTATGGCGTCTCCAGCTGATAATTGGGCTGCTGCGTGTCCTACAGGGGCGTGGGTACAAGCTCAACCGAGGTACCACCCTACTCCAGCCGTGGGCGATTACAACCAGCCGTGTTGGGCGTCCTCTACTTGGGGACCGTACGAGCGCGCCCGCGTGAACAGTCTAGCGCCACCAGGGGCGTGTTATGTTTGTTATGCGAAAGACCACCTGGCTCGAGCGTGCCCGATGAAACGTGAGCAACGTGAAGCTCGGCGTCGCAATCTCGGAATGGTTGCACCATCCGGACAAGGTCGGGTTCAGCCTACCGGATTAGGTGGAATAGGACGAGGTCGTGGCCGTGGCAATGAACCATCGGGTGGAGGATCTGGTCACCCACCGCCGCCCTCGGGTATGCGACAGCTATACCGACATTGACAGTTATTGTGTTGGAATGCCTTCTGGCGAACTGTTTCATTACACACTCCTGTGTCTATGATTTGTTCTAAGCTTAGAGCGTTTTGTTGCTGCCGTCAACCGACAGGTGTGAACCTAACAGGGTTGTCTCGTAACTTTTGAGTGTTCAGCCAGGTGAATGGGCCAGAAACATATGTAGCTAAAGAACCGAATCGTGCCATGTCTGGGTGGTTTTAGAAGCCTATGGTAAACTTTGTACAGCGTCTATCGTGAAACCTAACCTGAAGCTATACGCGTTTTCCGACCTGAATGGGGAACCTGTTGAGGGACTTTATCTTTGCAGAGAACATTCAACTGTATGTACCAAGAAGGTTGGCTCAGACATGGAAAAGTGTGGATCTGGTACTGGAGATGTGTCTGCTTCCAGAGCGTCTGTGATTTGTGTCCTTCTTAGGGTGTACCGATAAACTGAATTGTGTTGTTATGGGTTTTGATTTAAGTTTGTTTGTCTTTGGTTATTGCGAGAGTTGCTTTGTTGATTGTGTGCCATCTGTCCTCTGATGGGTGCATTGCCTGGGAAGAGGGAGATGTAGCGTAGCTAATTATTATAGCGTTTGAACCTACAGTAGGGTGTAGCCTAGTCTGTAGTAAACCTGCTTATCTTGTTTATATAAGCCGTTAGACCGGCCGCTCTGGGTCAGTGTATGTGAGTGTACGCCGGTAAACCTGCTATTCCCAATAAACCCGTTTACTTACTGAGTGTCCACGCCACATGCATATATCCATGCCAAAAACCATGCTTCAATGCATTGTTTGATATTGCGTCCAACCGTAAGACAGATTTTGAAATCGGAGGTGAAGAACTCGATTTCGATGAAGACAGCCAAACTGACACTGATGATGACAGAAACTATGACGTTGGGAAATTCAAAATTTTGGACCGCCACCCCCTCCCGACGTTTTCGACGTTTTCAGAACACCCTCTAAAAGACTACAACGTTTTTGGTTGACACCCCCCCCCCGACTAAACTTGGTACTGTGTCTCCGAGATTAGAAAATCTTCAATAAAATCGACATATGTAGCACTGCAGAAGCTGTGAAAATAAACTTTTTGACAATGAACTACCATTTTGGCATTTGGAAACATGAAACTGGGTTGAGTTTTCCTTGTAATATAGTTGCAATAAAGCATACATGTAACAGGTCATCCGCCGATGGGGGGAGGGGGGGTTGGGGGGGGGGTCTGGCGCCGGCCGGGGGGGGGTCTGAGCCAAAATTTTGGGGGAGGGGGGTGGGCACTTAAAAACGCTCAAAAATCGAAAAAAAACGCAATTTTTGGGCTAAAAATCGCTAATTTGGGCTGAAATACAGCTAAAAAGTGCTGTTTTGCAGGCGATTTTGGCAATTTTTGTGTGTGAAATTGTAAAAAATTGAAAAAATTTGCTCGAAAATTTACTTGCCAGAAAAATCGGAGGGGGGGGGGTCGGTGAAATCGTCTCGGGGGGGGGGGGGGCTCCCCCGCCGGGGGGGGGTCTGGCCTAAGTCGGGGGGGGGGCCGACCCCCCCCCCAGACCCCCCCTGTTACATGTATGCAATAAAGCTTCCTAGACACCTAAAAAGCGTCGACGTTTCCGACACCAACCTCACCCCCTCTCTGAACGTCATAGTTTATGGACGGCCCCTTACTGTAAAAAAGTCTGTTTATGCAACAATTTTGGCGCAGGAACAAGTTGATTGACTGCTAGACCATGTAATACTGTCAACGTCGACATGGTGTCACCTGAGGGCTTGACTGGAGGTTTTAAAAATGGTGCTATATGTAAATTGTAGTAAAGCGCGTCAAAACCATTGAATGTTTTGAATCACAAAAACCCGAAAGAATGAGTGTTGGAAAGAAACCAAAGCAGAACCGCATAAAATACAGTACCGAGCTTCTGGATTGCATTGTCTAAAGAGCAAATTAGACCGTCCGTTTGCATAGTTATTGTTGGTAGCTTTACTAGTCAGTTTGTTTTGTAATGTTGTGGTTGTTAGTGTCGCTGGGAGTGGGGAGTGCAATTCTCTTGTTCAGTTGTTGTTGTGCCTCCAAATCGAAAGCAGAAGCATCGGCCACGCCCCCTCAAGCGCAGACGCAGCCTTCCACTGCGTCCACACCTGTCACCACGCCGAGTCCTCCGAAATCAGAGAAGAAAGAGTCAGGAAAAGAGGAAGTGAAGTGTAGCGTGCAAACCAACGTTCAAAGTCCCACCAGCGGCCGAGTCAAGATCCGTCCCACCGGTAAGGTGGTAAGTTTGGACAAGTCCAGCGCCACCAAGTCGCACGCGCCGTCGGTCACCAAATCGTCAACTTCGTCTGCCGATACCAAGCCGATTCAGAAGACCAAGGTTGTTCTAACGTCGCCGGTTGACCCGGTCACCAACCCGACAGAGAGCGACGACAAGACGGGAACTAAAGATTCGGATGAGCCCTCTAAATGATTTACTGATTTTCTTTGCCTTCCCTATTCTCTTCTTGTATCTGTTAAAGTTCGATTTTTGTGATCTACTACTACTGACTGAGTTGAAATAAAAGGTCTATTATTACCTGTATAGCTTACTGGGCTTCAAGCCACCCAAATATCACATATGCGAACAATAAAACCAACAAACAATTTGTATCGCATCGCACCTAGGGATGTGCACGGGCCGGAATTTTCGGCCTGTCTTCCAAATTTTGCAGCCCTGCCCGGCCCGTTTGTCACTCGGCCCGGCCCGGCCCGTTTCTTTCGATAAAATAATCTGCTGGGTCAAAATGAGCCAAATTCAGTGCTATTTCGGCTCTTTTTCTGTTATTAGTTTTTTCTTACTGAGACTCAGTTTTGGTCTTTAACTGATATACCGGGTGATTCACATATCCCGCCCGGTTTCGCAAGCTCAGGACTTTTTTGTTTGCGGACCGAATCGGCTGATTTTTTGGATATGATATGTGGATATACTTCGAATTTTATGGTTTAAAATTCCAGCTTATTTCATCACGAAATGCCTGAAAACGGGCAATTCTACCGCAAACTGAAATTTCCAACATTGGCGCTAAATACATTTGGCTTGTGCGCGATTAGGCTAGTGTTTGAGTGTTGAAAAGATTCTTAAACCATGGTGGGTTGACGCTTTATTTACTTTCCAACACAAAGCGACGTTTTTGGCAGTTGTGATAGCCATTTCGGTGAAGGAACGTCTAAAATGCACGGTACACTTTGAGTGGACCAAAAGCACTGAGAATGTTCCGCCTGCAAATTGGGATAGAACGCGAGCCTCTAAGAGATACGAGCATCCGCTGGTGGCATCAATCGCTTATCGAAGAGGGCAGTGTGTCCAACAAAACTCGGAAAAGCGTCCACCAACCAGCGTGGAGGGTGGTATACCACCAGCGGCTGCAGAAAGTGATTAAAAACAGTGACCATCACGTTGAAGTCCATAACTAGTGATGTAGTTCATAGAATTTGTTGAAATTTGAAACAATAAAATTCGAAGTGTGTCCATACATCATATTAAAAAATCAGCCGATTCGGTCTACAAACAAAAACGTTATAAGCTTGCGAAACCGGGCGGGATAAGTGAATCACCCTGTATATTGTACATACGTGATTTTTCAAGCAAAATCAAAGAAAATGAGGTCGAAATTCGATAATTTGCCAGAATATCAAAGAATGAGCTTAAAAGAACACAATTAAATTGAACTATACTGAAATCATAATAAAATACAGAAAAATACTCTATGTTTTTTAACAAAAAATTTTAGAAATTCGGGCCGACCTGCCGGCCCGGGCCCGCCGGGTGTGCGCAGCGCAGCCCGCGCCGAGCGCATCTCTAATCCTACTCTACCTATTAGGGGCCGTCCATAAACGACGTCGGTCCAGAGGGGGAGAGGTCTGCTGAAATGCGACGATAGACGACGCACTAAATAGGAGGGGAGGGGTAGCAAAAAACCACGTCGCTTTTTTCGGAATTTTAGGATACTTGAATTGCATTATTTTCGATTTATGCACATTCTGTCAAACGTTTCTACATACAGCAAAGCTTCCCAGAGTGGTTGTAGAGATTTATTCAATTAATTGCGCTGTATGGTAACAAGAAAACGTTACAGTTCTGTACGTACTGCTCTCGGGGGTAAACCGAAAACGACGTCGCCTTAGGGGGGGTGGGTCCGATCCGATCCGAAGATACATTCAGAAAAGATTCCCAGAGTGGCTGAAGGGATCTATTCAATTTATTGTACAGTATGGCAAGAAGAAAAAATGACAGTACTGCATGTAACTGCACTTTTATCGGGGGGGGGGGGGGTAAACGGGGAGTGGGTCACCAAGAAACGACGCAAGGCGATTTGGGGGTCCGTAAAATTGGGATTTTGGAACGACGTCGTTTATGGACGGCCACTTTTCTGTTGTTTTTCTAGCAGTTTTGACTTTGACTCAGTATCGCACATGTCGCTGAGTTTTCGGCTGGGGGGGAATTTATCTGATCCAAAATAGAGTTTCAGGGCTATGCCCAAAGGGGTTTC
Source organism: Sabatieria punctata (assembly GCA_030248155.1). Classification (NCBI taxonomy): domain Eukaryota; kingdom Metazoa; phylum Nematoda; class Chromadorea; order Araeolaimida; family Comesomatidae; genus Sabatieria; species Sabatieria punctata. The sequence goes on from JASANB010003333.1 coordinate 35,267, forward strand.
AGCGACCATTTTTTGGGCTCAAAACAGGGTTTTGAGGACTAAAAATCGGGTAAAAATCCTGTCTGAAGTGCAAAAATACCGTTTCAAAACCTTATTTTTTATTTAAAGTGTGCAAAAAAAGCTAATTTTGCTTTAAAACGAGCAAGAAAATCAATTTTATTCTACATAATACAGTTAAAATGCATTTCTGAAACCTTCTTTAGAGATTTTGAAACCCAAATTAGGGTTCCGAAACCCTATTTTGGGTCTCCAGAAACCCAACTTAGGGTTCCGGAACCCTATTTAGGGTTTAGTACCCCAAAGTGGGGTTCCGGAACCCTATTTTGGGCCTCCAGAAACCCAAATTAGGGTTCCGGAACCCTATTTAGGGTTTCAGTAACCCAAAATAGGGTTTCAAAAAATCCCCCCCCCCAGAATCCGGATGGGGGCGAATTTTCTCCGAAAATCGGGCCTGGGGGAAATCCCCCCATCCCCCCCAACTACGTACATGTACACCGTATGGTCAGTATGGCCTATTATACATGGAAAAAGTCGATTTTTTATAGAAAATGACATAAACGGCGTTTAATGCCTGACTGTACACATGAAGCCCGGTTCACACTGCAAATAAGAAGGAAGAACTGAGAAATATAACAACGTTTCCTAACTTTGTTGTTGGGATAAAAAATCTTTCAAATTCAATATTTTGGAGGTACCGTATATCGTGTATACCTTCTGTATGCGCAAAAATGTCCAGTTACAAAGAAAACGTTGCGATCAGAGGGAATTTTCGATTAAAATTGCTCTATGGATAAAAGGTTCCGATTCCCAAATACCTGGGTGGTATTCCGAAAATATTGAATTTGAAAGCTTTTTATCGGAATCGGTAGCCGGACCCTGCGTCTCTTCCTGCTATAGAACCATTTGGCTGGTCCCAATCTAAAGGACACAAAGTTACAACAAAAATAAAGTTGTTGGCTCGTTGCAGCGTTCTTTTAGACTTTTATTTCTGTTTTACTTTGTTTAGAAAAATCGTGCAAACCTTCTATATTCACTTGTGATTTACGTACAGACAGAGTGCAAAAATGCAACAACTTGCGGCCGTTTTTCTTCGCAGAAAGGTCAGTCCAAAAAGAAGTGAAACTTAGAAGACATCACCAAAAAAACGCTGACAACTTGTCAAAATGGGAGGCGACATCGAGTTCAGTCGAGGTCATCTTGCAGACACAGAAAAACTCCACCGATATATAAGTCCACCAGCGGTGTTAGCGCAACAGTTTCTTCTGTTTATGATGCATTCCTTTTTCTCAAACCGCCAGCTAACCTTCCTAGCCACTGTCTTCAGCACCGTCTGTTTTTTCACCTGTATCATTATTCTGCCACTTTTCTACACCCACATGCAACGGGCTCGTTCACTAATGCTCAGTGATGCGCTTCGTTGCAAGGTCCTAAGTCTTTCCTTTTCTCTGGCAACTCCCAAATTACCGATAATATTTTTTACTTCCCATACTGTACCTAGTAGTATTTAGACGGAATCACGACAGACTTGGAAGAAGTTGGTATCGGTAAAGGTGAGAACAGCAGTTGGTCGAGTTAGTCGGTCCCACCACGCAGCAGCTGGTTACGGTAGTTTGATCGACGCCCCTGCTTTTGGAACTGCAGCCGACGCCGGCGCTTGTAGGTCAATTTCTTGAGGAACATACGTACTACTGTTGCTAAGTAAATTTATTTGAAATATAATTTAATTATAATTTACATACCAAACAATTTACTTGTATTAGCAAATTTCTAAAAAATATAATTAAAATTATAATTATAATTCACTTAGCAACATGTTAGCTTTATTTAAATGCAAGCATTACTACTACTTTAGGCTGCACATGCAGTCAAGGTGAGCCGGGAGAAAAAGGCAAAGATGGCAGTGGAGGAAACGCCGGTACGAAAATAAGCGAATAGGAGCAAGGCTTATAGCCAATTTTAGGCAAGGCAGGTGAGAATGGAAAGCCGGGTAGAAACGGTAGAAACGGACGATTTATAATGCCAAGACCTGCGCAGGAAATTGCTTGCCAGAAAGTACACCGATATTTTAGTCAGTAGTCAATTAAGGAGAATGCTGTATATTCAGTGTCCTCCTGGTCCACAGGGACCGCCCGGACTGCCAGGAGAAAAGGGAGACCGTGGAAAACCAGGGTAAATATGCAGGGCGGCCCATTTATCAATCGGGGTTTAAGCTTGCTGCAAATTTCCTGTTCGTCCATCTAGTTGACTGAAATTTAAACACAAAATGCACAAAACCTCACAATTTTCACTCTTAAAATGTTTGTCAAGTCTGTCACTACTTCAACCACTAGTTGTACGCTTCCATGTGCTCACTTTGGCGCCGGACACATGCAAGTGCATAACTATGGTTGAAGCCACTTAGTACATGGCTAACTTTTGAGGGTAAAAATTCTAAGATTGTACAATGAATGCATGTTGTGTTAAAATTTCAGCAAAATTGACTGATGAACGCAAGGCCGGATAGCTAAGTGGGCGCCCTGTCAATTGTGCTTGCTATATTTTACTTATAATTAACCGACGGTGGGTATATTTGTTCGATTTCTATCTACACTGTCCACTTGCTTTAAAGTGTATGGTTATTGTTTCGTGCTTGACAATCTGACAAACATCCGTGGCTTAGCATAAACTGAATTTTTAACCGAGAACCATGTTACAGTTGTAAATAGAAAACTAAGCTAGGTAGACTGTCCTACCTTTTATTTCAGGATCCAGCTGCGCTGTGTCTTCTTTCCTTTGTGTGTATACTAACCCATAATGTGTACAACTAACCTACTTCTCAAATAATAATAAAAACTTGTTTGAAAAAAAAACTGAATTTTTAGCCGAAGCGCTAAGCCAGGAAACATCGGACTGGGAGGCCACGATGGTCCGAGAGGTGCCCCAGGTACAACTCTGCTCTCTTTTCTGCATAATCTACACTCATCCTCGTGTACAGGGAAAAGACAAAGCTCAACCACCAACTACATTGTTGCAGGGATGGATATCTTTCCTAAGAAACCTCGGCCTCTTTTTTTTTTTCTAAAATCGCGGAAAAAACTCCAGCTCAACTACCGGGTATCCTAGTCTGGTTTTATGATTCGTAGCGTTTTCTAGCGCCTTTCTGAGTCTTTCAGACCAGAAATACACGTTGCATAGATATAAACCAGCATGACAGACAGAAACAGACATGAAACGGTGCCCGACGTGCCCGGTTCCATCAATAGACGCTTTATGCAAATTTTCTTACAGCAGTTTGCATTTTTGTTTTATCATGCCAAATTTGGTCTTTTCTGTTGTTATTTCTGGCAGTTTTGATTAAGTATGACCTATTATACAGGGTGTGCCAAAAAAAAACAACCCAGCAGATTTTTTGCTGTAGCAACCGCAAATCGCAACCGATTTGAATGAATCTTTTTTTAAATAAAAGATAAATAAATTCTTGAAAGACTGATGAATCGCTTATTAAGATAGCCTGCTTAGGTCCTGAGATATTTGCCCTCAAAGTCAAAACAGAGATTTTGGCAGTGAACAAGAATGATAAACACAACCCAGCAGATTTTTTACTTTTCCAACCATGAATCTTAACCGATTTGAATGACTCCTTTTTTGAATGAAAGATTGATAAATTCTTCAAAGATTGGTGCAATTTTTATTCAGATTCACTGCTTAGTTCTTGAGATATTTACCCTCAAAGTCGAAACAGATTTTGGCAAAGAACAAGAGCGATTCCGTTGCACTTCATAATAAAGCAGATTCCTACTGCTGGGGGCTAATGACACTTTACTGTTGAAGTGAATCGAGTTTATGTGTCACTAGTAAAGCCTCCAATAGCCCTCAGCAGTAGCAGGAGTCCGTTTTATTACGAAGTGCAGTGGAATAATGCTTGTTCACTGCCAAAATCACTGTTTTGATTTTGAGAGTGAATATCTCAGGAACTAAGCAGCGTACATTAATAAACGTTACATCAATCTTTCAAGAATTTATTTATCTTTCATTTAAAAAAGGATTCATTCAAATCGGTTGATATTTGCGGTTGCTACAGCGAAAAATCTGCTGGGTTGTTTTTTTTTGGCACACCCTGTACATCACAAAAGTCAATTTTTTAGCTGAGAAATGATATAAATTGGCTAATTTTAGCTTGAGTTTTTTCCGCAATTTATGTTTTTTCCGACCCTTATTAGAAAAACCGTTTTTTTTCGAAAAAAAACACACCTCACATCCTTGTGTTGTATGTATGTTTTGCTTTCGCACAATGCAATTTCTGAATTCATAAACTTGAAGTCTGAAAGACGGAGCACGCAAAAATATACCAAAATATACCATTCATAACTAATAATACAGACACGTACATAATATCCCTGCTAACTGCACAAATTATGAAAAATGTTTCAGGACCTCGTGGTGACAGAGGCTCTCCTGGCAAGCAAGGACCTCCTGGCGATCCGGGCAATGTACTGTAATAAGTTGTATTTTATCAGCCCTTCTGTATAGAGTATTTAGGTTTTGAACGGGTCTCCACCAGGGCCTCGCGGACCGGTTGGCTACACAGGTATCGAACGACTGTTAGACATTTTGTCGAAATAGTAAGATTATCTGAATATTTTACAGGAGCCAGAGGAGCCCGTGGACTTCCGGGTTAGCCTACCAAAGACAAAGCGATAAGTCGAATTGTGGTTTCTTCTAGGTCGAGACGGCAATCCAGGACTTCCTGGGCCGAAGGGTGATAAAGGTAATTTAATGATAAAGCGCTTGCACACTGCATCGCTTCGTTAAAATGTTTGTTTTTGGGTAGCAAATTATTGATTCTGGTACTGAAACTTTGAGGTGAAAAGAAAAGATTTCATGACTCTATTACAGTCAGGCATTTAACGCCGTTTATGGTACCGGCACCATATATGGTACCTCACGTTCCGGACCTGTGGTGGCACTATATATGGTACCCATACCTTCGCATCATACATGTAACAGCTCCGGGCCGACCTGGGGGGAGGGGAGTAGGACGGGGGTTTCCTCAGGTGGGGGTCGATCGAGGGGGGTTTCACCCACAGGGGTCTAAAATTTCGAAAAGCTCAAAAACGCCTGGAAATGCGTTTTTATCACGTTTTTATCAGTAACGACGCTATCGCTATTTGAACTTGCCAAATAGCGTTTTAGAGCTAAAAACAAGCAAAAAATGACAAAAAGGGCTTCCAAAAACACAAATTTCTCTTAAATATCAGCAGTGGAAACGCCAAATTCGGTTCCCAAAGGCTTTTCAAGCGAATTTTTGGCAAAAAATTAGTGATTTCTGAGCCAGTTTGTAAGTACTGGGAGTCACTACTAGTGCTACTTGTATTTTTTGGAGTGGGGGTCCCTTAACGTGTCTCAGGTCTTAACCCCCAAACCCCCCTAGTTCATGTATGCTTCGCATTGGTACCGGACCGGTACCATATATGGAGTCGGTACCATAAACGGCGTAAAGTGCCTGACTGTATAGTTCAGAGCAAATTTCAAATTTAGCAGTGTTTTTACGCGGAAAGGTTTGAATTCTCTACCCAGTACACGCGTTTTATACAGTCAGGCACCTAACGCCGTTTATGGTAGCGGTACCTAGGGTACGGCCTGTGGTGCTACCATATAGTATGAGCGTTAGATGGAAAGTGTGTATTGTTTATACAGTACTACAGATAAATTTTAGGGCCACAAGGAGACCGGTAAGACAAAGAGGCAAGCATTTGAAGAAAAATTCTTAAAAGTATAAATGCATCCAGTGGCGATGAAGGAAACGTAGGATTGAGAGGCCCAAGAGGTCCCGAAGGCCCCACCGGGGGTCCCGGCACTTGCCACCATTGCAGCGCTATTGTCCGTCCACTTCCTACTAACGGTCAGGCTCAATCGGCCACGGCACCTGCCTACGCACCACCGGGCACCCTACTCATCTGACAACCTCCGACGTAAACTTAAGTTTATCTTCCTTAAAAGATCACGTTTTAACCATTTTTAGTACTCTCTGCCTCTGCTGCAAATTTGGCCTTAGTTCAAACTCCTTGCCTTTGGCAGATGAACAATTGTTAAGTTTTATGTGTAGAAATGGTTGTAGAAATGTGCACTCATTTTTTTACAACGGGAGCTCCGTCGATTCCTGCTGCCAGGCCAGCGAAAACTACATTTAGCTTCCGATTGTTTGCCTTCCTACCCGTATGCGTATGCCTTCGAAAGTCTTAAACTGGCCTCAAACTATTTTAAAGTAAAATTAGAAGGGAAAAGGGTCTGCCAGCTGACGAAAACTCCGGATGCTTTTGAAATCGACCAATCCGATTGCAGGAGTCGTAGTTCCCGTTGTCAAAATAGTGTTAAGTGGTTGAATAATGATTGAAAATTGATGTAAAATTGAATTTCCACGCGTTAAAACAGCACACAAAGAAGACGCTGCTACCGTAATAACACGCTTTTGCGGGCCTTTTGCGCTAGCGGCGGGCTGCTCCCTCTGCTTAGTTAGGCAACAGCGCTCAAAATGACCAATTTTGCCGCAAAAATCGCAGGTTTGCTCACGAGCAGGGCAGTCAGCCGACTTATTAGTGTGCGTTGTTTTATCACAACCCTGGCAGGGCCTGGGCTGACCTGCCCATGTGGACCTAGAGCTTTTGCGAGCCTGACCTTTCGAAGTTGGTGGTCTATTGCCTGAACGCTTACCCCCTTTTAAATTGGATTGAGAATGGGTGGTGCTAGCTGCTCCCACTTTAGGCGACACATCCATTTCACTGTAATCAATAGAAGTGGATTCGTGAGCAGCCACAAGTTGCAGGAAAGGTTGCAAGTTCAATTCGTTTCTTTCAATTCAAGAGGGCTTTCTTGTCGTTGGGGTGCGGACATCCAATTTCGCTTTCCTTGGCTCGTTTTCCTGTGCACCGAATCGACGATCGATGGCAAGAGAACGCAGTTCGGTAAGAAACTTAGCGGCGGTTTCGTGAGCTCCTTGCATGCGCAAATGAAAGTCGTGCCAAGCGCGGACCATGCTGACCTGCTTGTGGATGTAGGTTGGCAAAAAATCAGCATAGGGCGTCAACGCGATGTCAGCCACGATCGGTTGATTGCCAAATTGTCGGCCACCCTCGTCTCCAAGCAGTTGGAAGAGGAGAAGAAATATTTACACATTTACACATACTCACGCTATTCTATTGAATTCTGCAATAAAAAGCGATTGTTAAAATTTTTTTCAGTCATCTCGGAAAATAACTTTTGGAAAAAAAACCTAAATAAAACTGGCTTGAGTTTTTTTTTCAGAAAAAGAAAACAAAACAGCCCTGCGATACAGCAGTAGTTAGAAAGAGAACTATGTACCATTTGAGCGAGCCATCGCAAATTTCAAGAGCCATGGTGAGCTTTTGAAATTTGGTAGCGTATTCATGTCATGAACCAGGTCAGGTGTCAGTAGTACATTTTCGGCTCTCAATTTTTTGGTTGAAGCTAGAAAACTCAGAAAAGAAAGCAGATAAGATCATGAGTAGAATGAAGAACGTAGCTACTGATACCAAAGTCATACAATGGTAGAATGGAAAACCATATAGTGCAGGCACATACATGTAGCTGGGTTTTCGGCTGGGGGGAATTTTTCTGATCCAAAATAGGGTTTCAGGGCTATGCCCAAAGGGGGTTTCAGCGACCTTTTTTTGGTGTCCAAAAGTGGGTTTCAGCGACCTTTTTTTGGGCTCAAAACAGGGTTTTGAGGACTAAAAATCGGGTAAAAATCCTGTCTGAAGTGCAAAAATACCGCTAAAAACCATATTTTTGCTTTAAAACATGCAAAAAACCCTATTTTTTATTTAAAAAGTGCAAAAAAAGCTAATTTTGCTTTAAAACGTGCAAAAAAAAACCATTTTATTCGACATAATACAGTTAAAATGCATTTCTGGAACCTTCTTTAGAGATTTTGAAACCCAAATTAGCGTTCCGGAACCGTATTTTGGGCCTCCAGAAACCCTATTTAGGGCTTCAGAAACCCAAATTAGGGTTTCAGAGACCCAAATTAGGGTTCTGGAACCCTATTTAGGGTTTCAGTCACCCAAATTAGGGTTTCAGTGACCCAAAATAGGGTTCCGGAACCCTATTTAGGGTTTCAGAAACCCAAATTAGGGTTTCAGTAACCCAAATTAGGGTTCCGGAACCCTATTTAGGGCTTCAGAAACCCAAATTAGGGTTTCGGAACCCTATTTAGGGTTTCAGAAACCCAAATTAGGGTTTCAGTAACCCAAATTAGGGTTCCGGAACCCTATTTAGGGTTTCAGAAACCCAAATTAGGGTTCCGGAACCCTATTTAGGGCTTCAGAAACCCAAATTAGGGTTTCGGAACCCTATTTAGGGTTTCAGAAACCCAAATTAGGGTTCCGGAACCCTATTTAGGGTTTTAGAAACCCAAATTAGGGTTCCGGAACCCTATTTAGAGCTTCTAAAACCCTAATTGGGGTTCCAAAACCCTGTTCAGGATCTCTGAAACCCTAATCAGGGCTTTTGGAACCCTGTTTGCAGGTTTAGAAACCCAAAATAGGGTTTCAAAAAAATCCCCCCCCAGAATCCGGCTGGGGGGGGAATTTTGTCCGAAAATCGGGCCTGGGGGGGAAATACCCCCCATTCCCCCCCAACTACATGTATGTGCAGGCAACCAAACATCACCCAACAACTGAATCTTATTGCGGTCGAAAGAAAAGAGACTACGTACCTGTGGTGATCGCCCAGTATAAGCATGCGATATCTGCACAGAAAACATAAATGACAGAAAAAGAAAAGCCAAAACAGTAAACGATTTTCAGGTTGCTTATCCTATCCTTTTGTTGCACACCACCCAAAAATTTCAGAAAGAGCTTCCAAAAACACCGATTTTTCTTAAATATCAGCAGTGGAAACGCCAAATTCGGTTTCCAAAGGCTTTTCAAGTGAATTTTAGGCTAAAAATTAGTGATTTCTGACCCAGTTTGTTAATACTGGAGCCACTACTAGTACTTGTATTTTTTGGTTGGGGGGAGGGGTCCCTTAACCTGTCTCGGGGGGGGGTGAGGGGGGTTTGGCCTTTCCAGCAGGGGTAACCCCCCAAACACCCCTAGTACATGTATGATATGACAGCAAAAATATGAAACATGTAGCGCGTTTTTTCGTTGAAATAGGCCATTTTGAGCACATTTGCACCTGGTCTAGGCATGCATTTAAATTACACTTCAATTTTTCTCGTTTACTTTTGTCTTAGTTTTCTATATAAAATTCTTCCAAAAAATTCCTGAGTGGGGTAGCGTCGGTCTGGGGGGAAGGTCAGAGCCTGAGAAGGATAAACCCAACTTTGCGCATGTCTGTAAATTACTGAATATAATTAATAATTATAAGTTTCAGTGCTGGCCGAGGATGCTATAAAGGCGGGCGTTAGCGACTTGAAAGTAAAACGAGAGAAATCAGCAGAAAAGCCTGATGAGATGAGAGAGACGAAAATATATTTGCCCAAGTACTGTTTTTATGTACTATTACAATACTGTACAAAATTACTGAAGCTACACGAATCCAACACTGTTCTGCCCTGCCTCACTCAGTCCAAGTAAAACAAAGACTAAAAAGACAAGCTATAGTCAAAACCGGCTGGTTTTGGTGTGCCCCATTAGGTCGCTGCTGCGAAAAAACTACTTGAAGAGGGCGGTGCGAGGTCGGTTGTGAAAAAGAGGCGCTCTGTGCACTACTGGAACTGCTCTTCCCTTCCCTGGCAATCTTCTATGAGCTCCCATTCTTGCGATTTCCATCTTTAACTTCAAAATCTCCAGGTCCAGTTTGTAGTCGGTTTTGGCCAGCACTTTCAGTTCCAGCAACAACTTTTGGGCTTCCAGCTTCAGTACGTCTAGAGGGCTGATGCCGCCGGAAATCGATGGCTCGGGCCGACCTGTGACCGAAATTGCTAAAACAGACTTCTACAATAGGCGGATTGGCCGAAATGACACCAAATCGGTAGGCCCACAGCTAAAATACCGGGTACTGTAACAATTAAAAGCAGCGATGCGAGGTGTGTTTTTTACGGTGTTTTTTCCGTTTCTTTACGAAAAAACCGGTTTTTTCCTAAACAGTCGGAAAAAACATAAATCTCGGATAAAAACTCAAGCCAAAAATAGCTACAATGTAATTTATTTAATTTGTCAGTTAAAAATGGACTTTTGCTAAGTATAGTAGGTCAGCAGACTGACTCAAAACTGTTAGAAAAACAACGTAAAAGGCGACAATCGGTTAGCCGGTTGTAAATCAAGTTTAACCTTACTGGACCCGTGCTCACAGTCTTGTTTTATCTCTCTCATACATGTAACAGCTCCGGGCCGACCTGGGAGGGAGGGGGTTTCTTCAGGTGGGGGGTCGAGGGGGGTTTCGCCCAGAGGGATCCAAAATTTCAAAAAGCTCCAGAACGCCTGGAAATACGTTTTTAGCACGTATTTTAGTATGGACGCTAAAAATCGCTATTTTAAGCTGCCAAATAGCGTTTTAGAGCTAAAAACAAGCAAAAAATGACAAAAGAGCTTCCGAAAACACCGATTTCTCTTAAATATCAGCAGTGGAAGCGCCAAATTCGGTTTACAAAGGCTTTTCAAGTGAATTTTAGGCTAAAAATTAGTGATTTCTGAGCCGGTTTGTTAGTACTGGAGCCACTACTAGTACTTGTATTTTTTGGTCTGGGGGGTCCCTTAAACTATCTCGGAGGGGGTGGGGGTGAGGGGGTTGGCCTTTTCAGCAGGGGGTAACCCCCAAACCCCTAGTACATGTATGATCTCTCTGTTTGCTGATCCCGCGTAAAGATGCCGAAAACAAAGTGCGGTTGAGAAATGTTCGATAATATTAAAGATTGACCTAATTTGGATCGGTATCCAGAAGTTTGTCCAAAAATCTTAAAAATAGGTAAAAATTGAATTACATACGTTTAATGACCGGTTTTGGTCGGGTCGGCCAGTCTGTTCGGCTGAAATTGACAGCCGTCCCGAGCAGATCGTTGCATTGTTGGGGAAAAAGATCGGCCGGAATGGCCTCTTGACCCTCTTTGATCAAGCGAGCTACGGCTAGACTGAACAGTTCTGACAGGGCACTACTGTCGCATTCTTGCACGTAGATTTCAGTCTGACACTTCAACTGACAGTGAGAATATCTGAAAATAGCATGGTAGTTACTATTCTAATCAAATCAACGCTCAGCTATGTAGTAGCTACCTCTGAACTGTTCAGTTGAAAATTTTGAATTTCAGACACTAAAATTTCCTGTGGAAGAGCAGTTTTGAGTGCCTATACAGTGTACAGTCAACAGTCAAACCACCATAAGTGCAACCTCTGTAAGTGGAACCTCCATAAGTGCAACCCCCCATAAGTGCAACCTTCATAAGTGCAACCTCTATAAGTGGAACCTCCATAAGTGCAACCCCCCATAAGTGCAACCTTCGTAAGTGCAACCTCTATAAGTGGAACCTCCATAAGTGCAACCCCCCATAAGTGCAACCTTCGTAAGTGCAACCTCTATAAGTGGAACCTCCATAAGTGCAACCCCCCAAAAGTGGAACCTCCATAAGTGCAACCCCCCATAAGTGCAACCTTCATAAGTGCAACCTCTATAAGTGGAACCTCCATAAGTGCAACCCCCCATAAGTGCAACCTTCGTAAGTGCAACCTCTATAAGTGGAACCTCCATAAGTGCAACCCCCCAAAAGTGGAACCTCCATAAGTGCAACCCCCCCATAAGTGCAACCAAAGTGTGGGGCCTCCTCGATTTTAGCCATAGATGGCTACATAGCCATAGATAGCTACATAGCCATAGATGGCTACGTTGCCATAGTTGGCTACCGCTCTTTCACAGCATAGCCAACTATGGCTACTTAGCCATCTATGGCTAAAAGTGGGCAGACCCTGTTTTTGTAGTCATAGATGGCGACATAGCCATAGATGGCTATGTTGATACATATTTGGCTGAAAGTGAGCGGGGCCTGCCTTTGTAGTCATAGATAGCTACTTAGCCCTCTACGGCTACCCAGTTTGGGCAGACCAAACTCCGATTGGAGTAGTTTTCTGATGGTTCCCAATGAGCCCCTCGCATGACAGGACCGAATGTTATGACTTTTCGTGGTGGGACCCTAACTGGGAAGATTTGTCATCGGTAAGAAGTGCGCCAAATTCAAATCACTCAGGTACTGGCACCTTCTACTGAACCTAAATCGTCTTCATCCTCCAGGCCACCTCTGCCATTCGCTGACTTCCAGATCGTACCAGAACCACTTCGATCATCCAGCCCGCCACTTACGATTTGCATGTCATCAATCTTCGCCGAAGTACTATCCCGGGAATCCGCCAATTTGGAGTGGAAGAAGGTGAAGCTGCCGATTTTCCTTCAGCTTTCCACGATTCCCACTCTTCTAGCTTCTGTACTTCTTCAACAAACTCTCTCCTTCCAGCCACACCACTTTGATCTACTTTAAATCGTCCCGCCGAAGTACTATCCTGAGAATCGGCCGATTTGGAGTGGAAGAAGGTGAAGCTACCGATTTTCCTTCAGCTTTCCACGATTCCCACTCTTCTAGCTTCTGTACTTCTTTGCATGGTTTCTCCTTCGAGGCACACCACTTCGATCCACTTCAAATCGCGCCGCCAAAGTACTATCCCGAGAATCGGCCGATTTGGAGTGGAAGAAGGTGAAGCTGCCGATTTTCCTTCAGCTTCTTTGAGGCACACCACTTCGATCCACTTCAAATCGCCTCACCGAAGTACTATCCTGAGAATCGGCCGATTTGGAGTGGAAGAAGGTGAAGCTTCCGATTTTCCTTCAGCTTTACATTGTTTTAAGTCTTGTAGCTTCCATGCTGCTTCAATACCTTGTGGGCCTCCAGCCACACCGCTTCTAATCCACTTTGAATCGTCCTGCCGAAGTACTGCCCCAGAATCGGCCGAGTTAGGAGTGGCAAGAGATGAAGCTGCCGATTTTCCTTCAACTTTCCGTTATTTTAACTACTGCTTCAAATACAAAGTTTGCATCAGATATGCTTACTACAATATCCGATCCAATCGGGACCACCATTAGCCTTCCATGGCTAAAATGGCTCGATCGATTTTAGCCATAAAAGGCTACATAGCCATAGATAGCTATGTAGCCATAGATGGCTATGTATAATTCGATAGCCATCTATGGCTACTCTCAAAATGAAACTGAAATTCGGAATTTGCCGATCAGCTATTTCAGTTTCATTTTGAGAGTAGCCATAGATAGCTATCGGATTTTTGTGTAGCCATCTATGGCTACATAGCCATCTATGGCTATGTAGCCTTTTATGGCTAAAAACGATTGACCCATTTTAGCCATGGAAAGCTATGTAGCCATAGATGGCTATGTATAATTCGATAGCCATCTATGGCTACTCTCAAAATGAAACTGAAATTCGGAATTTGCCGATCAGCAATTTCAGTTTCATTTTGAGTAGCCATAGATGGCTATCGAATTTTTACGTAGCCATATATGGCTACTTAGCCATCTATGGCTATGTAGCCTTTTATGGCTAAAAACGATTGACCCATTTTAGCCATGGAAGGCTATGTAGCCATAGATGGCTATGTATAATTCGATAGCCATCTATGGCTACTCTCAAAATGAAACTGAAATTCGGAATTTGCCGATCAGCAATTTCAGTTTCATTTTGAGAGTAGCCATAGATGGCTATCGAATTTTTACGTCGCCATCTATGGCTACATAGCCTTCTATGGCTATGTAGCCTTTTATGGCTAAAAACAATTGAGCCATTTTAGCCATAAAAGGCTACATAGCCATAGAAGGCTATGTAGCCATAGATGGCTACGTAAAAATTCGATAGCCATCTATAGCTACTCTCAAAATGAAACTGAAATTGCTGATCGGCAAATTCCGAATTTCAGTTTCATTTTGAGAGTAGCCATAGATGGCTATCAATTATACATAGCCATCTATGGCTACATAACCTTCCATGGCTAAAATGGGTCAATCGTTTTTAGCCATAAAGGCTACATAGCCATAGATGGCTATGTAGCCATAGAAGGCGACACAAAAATCCGATAGCAATCTATGGCTACTCTCAAAATGAAACTGACATAGCTGATCGGCAAATTCCGAATGTCGGTTTCATTTTGAGAGTAGCCATAGATGGCTATCGAATTATACATAGCCATCTATGGCTACATAGCCATCTATGGCTATGTAGCCTTTTATGGCTAAAATCGATCAAGCCATTTTAGCCATGGAAGGCTACGTAGCCATAGATGGCTAATGGTGGTCCCGATTGGATCGGATATTGTAGTAAGCATATCTGATGCAAACTTTGTATTTGAAGCAGTAGTTAAAATAACGGAAAGTTGAAGGAAAATCGGCAGCTTCATCTCTTGCCACTCCTAACTCGGCCGATTCTGGGGCAGTACTTCGGCAGGACGATTCAAAGTGGATTAGAAGCGGTGTGGCTGGAGGCCCACAAGGTATTGAAGCAGCATGGAAGCTACAAGACTTAAAACAATGTAAAGCTGAAGGAAAATCGGAAGCTTCACCTTCTTCCACTCCAAATCGGCCGATTCTCAGGATAGTACTTTGGCGAGGCAATTTGAAGTGGATCGAAGTGGTGTGCCTCGAACAAGCTGAAGGAAAATCGGCAGCTTCACCTTCTTCCACTCCAAATCGGCCGATTCTCGGGATAGTACTTTGGCGGCGCGATTTGAAGTGGATCGAAGTGGTGTGCCTCGAAGGAGAAACCATGCAAAGAAGTACAGAAGCTAGAAGAGTGGGAATCGTGGAAAACTGAAGGAAAATCGGTAGCTTCACCTTCTTCCACTCCAAATCGGCCGATTCTCAGGATAGTACTTCGGCGGGACGATTTAAAGTAGATCAAAGTGGTGTGGCTGGAAGGAGAGAGTTTGTTGAAGAAGTACAGAAGCTAGAAGAGTGGGAATCGTGGAAAGCTGAAGGAAAATCGGCAGCTTCACCTTCTTCGACTCCAAATTGGCGGATTCCCGGGATAGTACTTCGGCGAAGATTGATGACATGCAAATCGTAAGTGGCGGGCTGGATGATCGAAGTGGTTCTGGTACGATCTGGAAGTCAGCGAATGGCAGAGGTGGCCTGGGGGATGAAGACGATTTAGGTTCAGTAGAAGGTGCCAGTACCTGAGTGATTTGAATTTGGCGCACTTCTTACCGATGACAAATCTTCCCAGTTAGGGTCCCACCACGAAAAGTCATAACATTCGGTCCTGTCATGCGAGGGGCTCATTGGGAACCATCAGAAAACTACTCCAATCGGAGTTTGGTCTGCCCAAACTGGGTAGCCGTAGAGGGCTAAGTAGCTATCTATGACTACAAAGGCAGGCCCCGCTCACTTTCAGCCAAATATGTATCAACATAGCCATCTATGGCTATGTCGCCATCTATGACTACAAAAACAGGGTCTGCCCACTTTTAGCCATAGATGGCTACGTGGCTAAGTAGCCATAGTTGGCTATGCTGTGAAAGAGCGGTAGCCAACTATGGCTATGTAGCTATCTATGGCTATGTAGCCATCTATGGCTAAAATCGAGGAGGCCCCACACTTTTAGCCATAGATGGCTATGTAGCCATAGATGGCTATGTTGATGCGTAGCCATCTATGGCTATGTAGTAGTGTTGTTTAATACCGGATTTTTCAAATGCGTATGCGTATGCGTATACGCATTCCAATTACAAATGCGTATGAGTTTGCGTATACGCATTGCAAAAACTAATGCGTATTTTGCGTATTGCGTATGCGTAATCTCAGAAACATTTAGAATTATCACTGATGTAGCTTTTTTTGGTTCTACAGTATGCTGTTTGGGTATCCAACTTTATAATCCAGGGTTTTTAGACATACTTGAGGCTTGATGATAAATTCCTGACCTTAAAGAATTGCAGTATAGTATTACAGTATGTATGTTTTAAACAAGCAAGCGATATGCGCTGTCCTTCCTACAAAAAGTTTGTTTGAATGTTCATTTCAAGAAGAGGTCTAGTAGCAGTCAACCATAATAAACATACAGTGGAAACACAGACAGATAGCCAGAGCATAGGAACAACTGATGTCACCCAAAACTGTAGGTAGAAACTCTAAATTCAAGGATTTGTCGCAGGTTTCCTTTTCTCTTAAAACTAGCATCTTTTTTAAACGCGGTTTTTAAAAGCAAAACTCAATTAAAAGCTAAAATGATCTCAGAAAATTTCTGGTACCCTCAGCTTACACTAAAAACATGAAGAATGACCATTTGGTAACAACTTGAACACTAAATTTTTTGCAAGAAATTCGAAAAGGCAGCTATTTTTCAGACCCAATACGCATTACGCAAAAATATGCAAACGTTTGGCAGAATGCGTAATAATATTGCGTAATGAAATTCAAATGCGTATGCGTATGCGTATACGCATTCTGAAATGCAATGCGTACTTTGCGTAATGATATGCGTAATGCGTATACGCATGCAACAGTACTATGTAGCCATCTATGGCTAAACTCGAGGAGGCCCCGCCTTTTTAGCCATCTATGGCTACGTAGCCATAGTACAGTGGGAAAATATCGAAATTTTTAAAACATATTAATATAACTATACATCAGGGGGGGGGTCGCACGACGCACTTTTCCAAAATATGATGGGCGCCACTTCGTCAAGCGCTTATAACTTCTGAAAGAAAATGGGCACAGAAATGGGCCTCCCACCATTCGACGTAGTTTGCGACGAGCTTTCAAACACAATAACTCATGCCTTTCTATGTCTACTGGTTGGCGCGAAATTCAAATTTTCCTACCTTGCAAAAGCAGTGCCGATGCAACACCTGAGAAACGTGCGCACCGTTCTGGCGCCCTTCAAGCTAGAGGCCCAGCTAATGGCTCATTTCGCAGATAATTGCGTGGGCAATCCAGCCGTGTAAGCCGCATTGTTCTGCGGGCTCACACACCAGAACGGTGACCATTTAAAAATTAGGTCGAAAATGGTGCATTTTCTGACTGATTTTTCGACAGGTTTTGACGCCTGTCGCCAATATACTTGCTCTAAACGCGGCGGCTCACCCACCAAACGATAGCTAACAATCTCAGGATTCCGAAACTGTACTCACATTTCCGTTTCGTACCTGTTTTATGCCTCTTTTGCCAACCAACTGTGCATTGGTCAGCAACCCTAAATTTTAGCTCCAGAAAAACATGCAAATTTCGGAGAACTGAGGAGGAAATTTCAACATGTCTTGAATACGATTTGTAGAGCGGCCTGAGAGCTTTCGATCGGTATAGTGCATGACCTCCCAGCATAAAATTTTCTTCTGAGGTCTTTTGCATTTTTGCATTTTGTCCGATTTTTATCATCAATTTTACTGGGTTTTCGCAACATAACTCTTTTGTGTGAGCAGGTAGGGCAATGGGTGTGCCACCAAACGATGGCCCACATCAGTGCGCATTCGGCGGCATGCAACACGACAGGCTGCGATCACTGTTTGGGGTGCGCCTGGCCGAAATGTTCCGGCCATCTGGATTTTTCGACAACTTCTTGGCAGTTTTTCTTGTAAGCTGAACTAATAATTGAACACTGCACTTCGATTTACCCATAGAATGATTGATTGAATGCTAAGGATTCCGAAAATGTGATTATCATTCCGTTTCATAGCTGTTTCACGCACTTTTCCTCCAATATACTGCCCTGGACTCAAAATAGTCACCATGAACACTGTGGAAATGCGCGAATTTTGGAGAACTCAGGAGGAAATTTCAAAATGTCTTGAATACGATTTGTAGAGCGGACTGAGAGCTTTCGATCGCTATAGGGCATGGCCTCCCAGCGTAAAATTTTCTTCTGAGGTCTTTTGCATTTTTGCATTTTGTCTGGTTTTTATCATCGATTTTACTCGGTTTTCAGCACATATCTCTTTTGTATGAGTACATAGGGCAATGGATGTGCCACCAAACGATGGCCCACATCAGTGCGCATTCAGCGGCATGCAACACGACAGGCTGCGATCGCTGTTTGGGGTGCGCCTGGCCGAAATGTTCCGGCCATCTGGATTTTCAACTACTTCTTGGCAGTTTTTCTGGTAAGCTGAACTAATAATTGAACACTGCACTTCGATTTACCCATAGAATGATTGATTGAATGCTAAGCATTCCGAAAATGTGATTATAATTCCTTTTCATAGCTGTTTCACGCACTTTTCCCCCGGATATGCTGCCCTGGTCTCAAAATAGTCACCATGAACACTGTGGAAATGCGCGAATTTTGGAGAACTGAGGAGGAAATTTCAAAATGTCTTGAATGCGATTTGTAGAGCGGACTGAGAGCTTTCGATGGCTATAGGGCATGGCCTCCCAGCGTAAAATTTTCTTCTGAGGTCTTTTGCATTTTTGCATTTTGTCCGGTTTTTATCATCGATTTTACTGGGTTTCAGCACATATTTCTTTTGTATGAGCACGTAGGGCAATGGGTGTGCCACCAAACGATGGCCCACATCCGTGCGCATTCGGCGGCATGCAACACGACAGGCTGCGATCACTGTGTGAGGTGCGCCTGACCGAAATGTTCCGCTGGTCTGGATTTTTTGACTACTTCTTGGCAGTTTTTCTTGTAAGGTGAACTAATAATTGAACACTGCACTTTGATTTACCCATAGAATGATAGATTGGATGCGACGGATTCCGAAAATCTGATTATCGTTCCGTTTCGTAGCTGTTTCACTCACTTTTCCCCCGATATGCTGTCCTGGTCTCAAAATAGTCACCGCGAACACTGCGGAAATGCGCGAATTTTGGAGAACTAAATAGAAAATTTGAAAATGTGGCCAATAGGAAGTGTAATTATTGCAGAATCCTTCTGATTGGTGGGTAATTTTGAAATATCATCCGCCTGTTGCTTCAGAAACAGAACAGTCCTATCATACATATTTCAGTGTTAGTCTGCAATTGTTCATTGCCGGATTTGTTACTAGTTTGTTCCAGTAAACTGGCTAGCATAGGGTTGAGTTGCATAGCACGCATTTGCAGATCAAACAAGTCACCACTACCTTCATATGCTCATTAGACAAGGGATTCAAAGGTGTCTGTATACTGTAGGACACACATACTGTATTACTGTAGGAATCCTTAGCATTCAATCAATCATTCTATGGGTAAATCGAAGTGCAGTGTTCAATTATTAGTTCAGCTTACCAGAAAAACTGCCAAGAAGTAGTTGAAAATCCAGATGGCCGGAACATTTCGGCCAGTCGCACCCCAAACAGCGATCGCAGCCTGTCGTGTTGCATGCCGCTGAATGCGCACTGATGTGGGCCATCGTTTGGTGGCACATCCATTGCCCTATGTACTCATACAAAAAAGATATGTGCTGAAAACCGAGTAAAATCGATGATAAAAACCAGACAAAATGCAAAAATGCAAAAGACCTCAGAAGAAAATTTTACGCTGGGAGGCCATGCCCTATAGCGATCGAAAGCTCTCAGTCCGCTCTACAAATCGTATTCAAGACATTTTGAAATTTCCTCCTCAGTTCTCCAAAATTCGCGCATTTCCACAGTGTTCATGGTGACTATTTTGAGTCCAGGGCAGCATATTGGAGGAAAAGTGCGTGAAACAGCTATGAAACGGAATGATAATCACATTTTCGGAATCCTTAGCATTCAATCAATCATTCTATGGGTAAATCGAAGTGCAGTGTTCAATTATTAGTTCAGGTTACAAGAAAAACTGCCAAGAAGTAGTCGAAAAATCCAGATGGCCGGAACATTTCGGCCAGGCGCACCCCAAACAGTGATGGCAGCCTGTCGTGTTGCATGCCGCCGAATGCGCACTGATGTGGGCCATCGTTTGGTGGCACACCCAGTGCCCTAACTGCTCACACAAAAGAGTTATGTTGCGAAAACCCAGTAAAATTGATGATAAAAATCGGACAAAATGCAAAAATGCAAAAGACCTCAGAAGAAAATTTTATGCTGGGAGGTCATGCACTATACCGATCGAAAGCTCTCAGGCCGCTCTACAAATCGTATTCAAGACATGTTGAAATTTCCTCCTCAGTTCTCCGAAATTTGCATGTTTTTCTGGAGCTAAAATTTAGGGTTGCTGACCAATGCACAGTTGGTTGGCAAAAAGAGGCATAAAACAGGTACGAAACGGAAATGTGAGTACAGTTTCGGAATCCTGAGATTGTTAGCTATCGTTTGGTGGGTGAGCCGCCGCGTTTAGAGCAAGTATATTGGCGACAGGCGTCAAAACCTGTCGAAAAATCAGTCCGAAAATGCACCATTTTCGACCTAATTTTTAGATGGTCACCGTTCTGGTGTGTGAGCCCGCAGAACAATGCGGCTTACACGGCTGGATTGCCCACGCAATTATCTGCGAAATGAGCCATTAGCTGGGCCTCTAGCTTGAAGGGCGCCAGAACGGTGCGCACGTTTCTCAGGTGTTGCATCGGCACTGCTTTTGCAAGGCAGGAAAATTTGAATTTCGCGCCAACCAGTAGACATAGAAAGGCATGAGTTATTGTGTTTGAAAGCTCGTCGCAAACTACGTCGAATGGTGGGAGGCCCATTTCTGTGCCCATTTTCTTTCAGAAGTTATAAGCGCTTGACGAAGTGGCGCCCATCATATTTTGGAAAAGTGCGTCGTGCGACCCCCCCCCTGCTATACATATATGTTTTTCGCCAATCAAACATATAAATAACACATATAGTTATATGTTTCTGAAAATTGAATATGCACATATTTTAAAACATAAAACATATTTGTGCAAAAGTCGCTTATTCACTTATATTTCATCTTAATTTTCGATAATTCAAACTTGAGATTCTGAATTTCCTGTTTAAATGGTTTGCAAGAATTTACGTAGCATACTCAGATTCAATAAGTTTAAGTGAAAGTCAGATTTTGGAAAAGTTTACTGTCAAACAGTAACCAAAAGTCTTGAAATCATGAATTCCTATAGCAAAAATATGTATATGTTTCCAGAAACATATTGGCCTCAAAACATATAAATATAAAACATATTTGACATGGAAACATATTGAGAAACATAAACATATATGTTTTCCCAAAAACAAACATATTTATGTTTTAAAACATATACATAAAACATATATGTTTCCCACAGTAAGCCATAGGTGGCTACATAGCCATAGATGGCTATGTAGCCATAGTTGGCTATGCTGTGGAAGAGTGGTAGCCATAGAAGGCTAAGTAGCCATAGAGGGCTAAGTAGTCATAGAGGACTAAGTAGCCATGTATGGCTAAGTAGGCGTTCAATAGCCATCGATGGAACATCATAGCCATAGTCGGAGGGGTAAGCCATAAAAGGAACCGATTCGTCTATGGCTTAGTCTCTCTGACTGACTTATTGAGGTTTGACTGTATTTTAATCGAAGTTTGCGCTCTTTTACGATCGCGATTTTTGAGTGTTTTTTAAAACTCTATCTATTCCCTTCATAAAGAAAAGAACGCACTGACACAGGTGGCCGAAAGCGTTAATCATCTCAGAGGCCGTCTGCTCGGACTGGGCGAGGCTGAATCGTGCCAGTTGTTCGGTGGCTTGGCTGCGATTGCCGCACAAATGCTCGCATCCGGTTTCAACCTTCTCGCTGACATTGGCAAAACAAGGCATTTGCTTTTGCAGTTCTAAAACAGACTTACTATTTAGGCCGATTCACACTTCTGCCACAATCTAGTCGCTGCCAACCACGCAATTTAGACACGAGCGGACTAGCCAAGTGCCAACCGATTAATTATTAGAAACTCGATTTCGATATCGAAAGTGCCAGTGCCACCCGGATGGCAGAAGTAAAAATCGGTCTTTACCATAGTTGCGGGAAAAGGGGGTTTATTCGCCACCAGACCCTTTGGGACAATTTCGCCCAGCCACATCTTAGGAAAACATAATCCTGCACGGAGTCCCAAAAATGACAACATTTCTTTTTGCTGCCGTCTCCGCAGATTGTGACCAAATTGATTGAAATTTAAAAGATAGGAGCCACATAGGGGTGATTCTAAAATTTGGTGTGGCAGGTTTCACTCAATCCTGAGAAATTCAAGAATATGTGGAAATTTGTCAATTTCAATACTGCCTACAGTATAGGGTTAGCATTAAAAATGAAAACTTTCCCTCTGTTGTCATTTCTGCAAACCTTCGTCAAATCAAATTTGGAGAAGAGAAGTTGTGCAAAACTGTGGTATATTTTGTGTTAAAAATGCATGCCACAGTCTTTAGAAAATGAACAATTATGTACTGAACATCTGTTCAGCTGAATGAGCAGAACAGAAAAACAAATCATAGGATAGTCCTTATTTTCGCAAAACCATGCCAATCTGAATGCATGAAATTTTAACACATATAATATCCCACAGGTCTGAAGAGTTTCTGCGAGGTTCGGGTTATTTGACACACATAGTGGAAAAGACAACAAAAAGAAAAGTTTCCACCTTAGCGCCATTTCTACGTACTGTACTATAGGCATTGAAATTAACACATTTCAGTTCAGGTCTTCCTTAATTTCTCAGGAATGGGACCTGGTACACCAACTTTTAACACACAAAATCTCCCCTATTTGGGCACCTTTGTTCCAAGTTTCAGCCAATTTAGCCAAATTTGCGGAAATGCCAGCAAAGAGAAAGGTTGTCAGTTTTTTGGGACAATCTGTATTTATGTACTAGGTTGCCAACTACAAAGTATTGAGTTTGGAGCTGTGAGATTACCTTGAAATCTGTTGACACAAACGTGTTCAATCAGATACAGTTGGTCGATCAGTTGATATTTTTCGGTTGATTCCTCGCAGGTGCTGAGACAGCTGGTGAGTTGTTTATAGACTCTGAAATTTACTACACCCTTCCCGATTCTTCTGTTAGCCTTTTGCCCTACGAATTACTGTTGCTAAGTAAATCATAATTATAATTTTAGTTAAATTTTTTTAGAATTTACTAATACAAGTAAATTAAATTTTTGCTTTGCAAATTATACTTACCAAAAATTTTTACATCTTATGAGCCATCCTATGTCTTCCGTGTTTGTTTTTCATGCTAGTGAACTGTTGACTTATTCTATACCATTGTTGCTTTAGTTAAAAGTACAATTGTAGGTCTTCGTCGCCCAAAACGGGCCTATTTTAATTATACTTAAATGTACTAAATTTAATTAAATGGTAAGTGAGTAATGTGGTGAGGAAATAATAATAAAATTTTTCTCACATATGTATGGCACGTAAATTTTAATTAAATTATATTTCTTTGGTGGTATGGTAAGAATATAATAATATAATTATATCTAAAATATAAGTATAGATAAAAAATGTCCCATCGCTTTTTGACCTTCACTCAAACGTTTCGTTCTCAGTCACTTCTTTACCGATTTGGCTCAAATTTTCAGCAAAATTAAAGAAGGTAAGGTTTCTTAACTATGGGATTTTCCCTCGTGTATTTGAAATTCCCCAATTTTAGTGTCTTTTGAGCTACATGGCTGCCTGCTTAGTATGTTATGCCCAATGGCAACACAAATCATTCCTGCAAGTTTCAGGCCTGTACTCCTTGTATTACCGAAAAAAATAAATTTGCGTGGACCACCGTTATTCCTAGTTTTTGGGTCATAAAACCAGTGAGTCGGAATTGTGGCACCAAACTTGCAGAATATTTAGCCAACCATGTTGTTAACTTTTTGTTGAAAATTTGAGCCAAATCGGTGAAGAAGTGACTGAGAACGAAACGTTTGAGTGAAGGCCGAAAAAGCGATGGGACATTTTTTATCTATACTGTAGTTACTTAGCAACAGTACTACGAACTATGCAAAGAGAATGGATCGACTTACTTGCAAGTTTCCACCAGCAGTTGTTTCTCTGCAAATCGGCTGTTGACGATTGCAACAGGACCCCCAACGAATCCATGAGCGCTAATCTGTAATTTTGTTCTCTGGATTTCACGGTTAGACGACAGTTACAGTAGTTTGCTGACCACGCCCACTCGACCAGTCATGAATCCTCTGTCGTCATTGGTCGATTCCAGATCGGCCACACTTGTTCGGGCGCAAGCCGAGACACAGGC
Source organism: Sabatieria punctata (assembly GCA_030248155.1). Classification (NCBI taxonomy): domain Eukaryota; kingdom Metazoa; phylum Nematoda; class Chromadorea; order Araeolaimida; family Comesomatidae; genus Sabatieria; species Sabatieria punctata. The sequence goes on from JASANB010003333.1 coordinate 59,324, forward strand.
GGTTGGGTTTCGAGCTTTCCACAGGTGATGATTTTGAGCTGGCGAAAATGCTGAAGAGAAGTTTAGATACGTAGAAATATGTCAAACTATTTTCGGGCAACAAATTGTTGGGCAAGGGGCCGTCCATAAACGACGTCGTTCCAGAGGGGGAGGGGTCTGCTAAAATGCGACGATAGACGACGCACTAGGAGGGGGAGGGGTCAGCAAATAAAACGACGTCGCCTTTTTCGGAATTTTAGGATACTTGAATTGCATTATTTTCGATTTATGCACATTGATTCTGTCAAGCGTTTCTACATACAGAAAAGCTTCCCAGAGTGGTTGTAGGGATTTATTCAATTGATTGCGCAGTATGGTAACAAGAAAACGTTACATTACGGTATGTACTGCCCTTTTATCGGGGAGTGAACCGAAAACGACGTCGCTGTAGGGGGAGGGGGTCCCCAAGAAACGACGAAAGGCGATTTTGGGGGAAGGGGGTCCGAAAAATCGGGATTTTGGAACGACGTTCTTCAGTACACCAAACAGTAAGTTTGGTCACCATTTTATTTATCCGTTTCGAAATCTCCATAGAATTATATTTCAAATAAATTTACTTAGCAACACTACAATAGAGTAACAAACTACTAAGCTTTCTTTAAACACGAAAGAACAGTGTTCATTTTTTGTTCACGTGTGTGTACATATAAGCTACATAGGTACTGCACGCTTTCTTCAGCGGCTATCGAACTAAGGCCAATAAAAAGTTTAGATTTCGAAAGGGTTATGCGAACAACAAAACAGGGATGTGAGGTCTATTTTTTCGGTGTTTTTTTTCGTTCTTTTCCAAAAAAACGGTTTTTTTCTTGGGGTCGGAAAAAAACCCAAGCTAATAATCGCTAATTTATGTCATTTTTCTAATAAAAAATGGACTTTTGCGATGTATAGGCCATACTGACTCAAAACTATTAGAAAACAACAGAAATGACCAAATTTGTCATGATAAAAGAAAAATGCAAACTGCTGTTAGAAAATTTGCATATACTGTAGAGTTTATTGATGGAGCCAGTCAGGCACTGTTGCATGCCTGTTTCGTGATTTATATTTATGTAACACGTGTATTTCTGGTCTGAAAAGACTGAGGAAGGCACTAGAAAGCGTTTGGAATCATAAAACCAGTCTAGGATACTCAGAACCTGGGCTGGAGTTTTTTCCGCGATTTAGGAAAAAACCGAAAAAAAACAGGCCGAGGTTTTTTCGGAAAAATATCCAGCCCTGCAACAAACCATTCTGTTTGAATTTGAATTGATCTGAGACACTGCTAAGAGCCGAACTGAACGCCACGTTACACAAAAATGCGAACACAAAAAGAGTGGTTTACTTTTCTTCGGAGGTGTTCGCTCTTCAAAAAAAGGATTAAGATAAATACGAACAAGTAAAGAGAAAACCAAACTACGTACACCAACTCACCGAAAGACCACTGCAGACGATAAGAGAAAAACACGAACAGCAACCGACAGAGCATTTTGGCAGGACTGAGCCGAAAGTATCAACAGTCTGATCAGACCCTAATTAGCAGTCCATACATGTAGGAGGGGGGGGTTTTGGGGGGGTTTAGCCCCCCCCAGGCCCGATTTTCGGCAAAAAAACCCCCCCCAGCCGAATTCTGGGGGGGGTTTTTTCTGAAACCCTATTTTGGGTTACAAACTGCTAAAATTCAGGGTTTCAAGACTTATATACCGTAATTTAGCATTTCAAAAGCCCTAAATAGGGTTCCGGAACCCTAGTTAGGGTTTCAGAAACCCAAAGTAATGCCTCCGGAACCCTATTTAGGGTTTCAGAAACCCTAAATAGTGTTCTGAAACCCTGTTTTGGGTACCTGAAAGCCTAAATAGGGTTCCAGAGCCCTAATTTGGGTTTCAAAAGCCCTAAATAGGGTTCCGAAACCCTGTTTTGGGTTTCTGAAACCCTAAATAGGGTTCCGGAACCCTAATTTGGGTTTTTGAAACCCAAAGTAGGGTTCCGGAACCCTAATTTGGGTTTCTGAAACCCTAATTTGGGTTTCTGAAACCCTAATTTGGGTTTCTGAAACCCTAAATAGGGTTCCGGAACCCTACTTTGGGTTTCAAAAACCCTAAATAGGGTTCCGGAACCCTAATTTGGGTTTCTGAAACCCTAAATAGGGTTCCGGAACCCTAATTTGGGCTTCACAGAGACTAAACAGGGTTTCTGGAGGCCCAAATAGGGTTCCGGAACCCTAATTTGGGTTTCACAGAGACTAAACAGGGTTTCTGGAGGCCCAAAGTAGGGTTCCGGAACCCTAATTTGGGTTTCAAAAGCCCTAAATAGGGTTCCGGAGCCCTAATTTGGGTCTCAAAAACCCTAAACAGGGTTTCAGTGCCCTAATTTTTGTTTCAAAATCTCTAAATAGGGTTCCAGATATGCATTTTAGTTGTATTATGTCGAGTAAAATAGAGCTTTTTTGCATGTTTTAAAGCAAAAACATGTTTTTTGCACGTTTTTAATAAAAAATAGGATTTTCTGCACATTTTAAACCAATAAATGGGGTTTTAAAGAGCATTTTTGCACTTCTGACAGGATTTTTACCGGATTTTTAGTCCTCAAAACCCTGTTTTGAGCCCAAAAAAAGGTCGCTAAAACCCACTTTTGGACACCAAAAAAAGGTCGCTGAAACCCCCTTTGGAAATAGTGCTGAAACCCTATTTTGGATCTGGAAAAAACCCCCCCCAGCCGAAAACCCAGCTACATGTATGATTAGCACAATCCGGCGCCCTACTGGCCCAGGCCTCAGGTGCAGACGGTGCCTGTTATACGCTCTTTCAGTGCGCCGACAAAATGTTTGAGCCACATAATTGCTTTCAATCATTAATTTCTTCCTAACAAGCCAATCTGACCAGTGCAGTGTTGTGCCGAACGAAAATTTTCCGAATTTAGTTTAGTAAAAGTTAGCTACAACTTTTCAAATTTGAATTTAGTAAGTAAAAGTTAGTAACTAAATTCGTTCTCTGAGTTTTAGTAAGTTAGTCAATAATTATCGAGTTAGTTATGAGTTTAGTTAAAATAAACTAGAAATAAGGCCAGTAATACATTTAACCGATTTGTTTTAGTTCGTTAGGTTTAAAACATTCACAAAATAACAATATTTCTCATTAGTTTCTATAAATATTTCGAAATATGACCGTTAGTTTATCAAAAAGCATACAAAACAAATAGTTTTTACCTTATCGTTTATCCAATTTTAGGCGATCTGTTTTTCCTAGTGTTGTTACAACAATACCAAAATTTCCGTTTGACTATGACTACATATGACTACCGGTAACGCTGGTTTGAGTACAATACCCAAGTAGTCAAATTTGACATAATATAGTCAAACCATTTGACTATGATGAGCACCGGTTTGACTACTTTGACCACTTTTAGAAACAGAGCCAAATTGACATTTTCAGCGATTTATCTTGTTTCAGTCACCAAATGTTAGCCAGAAAAGCTTGTGACTTAATCAATGAATCGTTTATCCTGAAATAAACAGTAGTTAACCTGTAAACAGTATCAGAGAATAGTTCTTTTCTTTCCAAATTTTCATTGTTAAACCAAACAACCTGCTGGGAAAAAGGCGCCATAAAACAGAATAAAACGCCGTTTGGGGAAGATCTGCACAGTCGAAAAGAGTATTTGACTAGTCTTGGACTTATTTCATTGATGCATTGCATTTGGTCTGACGATTCTTCTCTTCTGCTGTTCTCAGCTCATCCACAGTGTACTTCTGCCGGTAGCGATAGATCGCACCCACTGCTACATACAAGCCCACACTAACTGCAGAACCAATCGGTTCGTCATAATAAAAATAGATCAGGTACAGTTTGTTGGTTTCAAAATTTTCTCGCCCTGGTCGGGCGGAAGCCCAAACCAGGCCATTTTAAACTACTAAAACTTGTAATTTCTGTTAATTTTAAGCCTGGAATGTGTTTTAAATGCGTTTTTAAAGGCAAATTTTGTTAAAATTTTCTTGCCCTGGTTGGGAAGCGGCCCAACCAGGCACTTTCAAAATTTTACACCCCCCCCCTTTCCGAAATCCTGGATACGCCACGCCACTGTGTCGAATCGAATCGAATGTTACAACTGGCTGGGCCACAACACTGTATTATACAGTTGACACAGTTTTACTGCGAGCGGTCTCCAGAGAAAAGAGAACAAAACATAAAACACGCCTATATGTCAATTTGCGGCAGTATCGGTTGTAAAACAGTAATTACATCTGTCGACTTGACAAACTTTCGAAAATCTCTAAAACACATTGTGACATGTTGATTATCAAGAAAATTCCAGTATTCGACAGCCCTAAATAGAAACAGTGACTCAGAACTTGCGTGATTAGTGTTTACATACAGAGCCTTGCTATGATTGACGGTTGCTATGTCTTGGACACGTACTAGGGGGGTTTGGGACCTTCCCCCTAGCTGAAAAAGGCCAAACCCCCCTTCCCCCCGAGACAGGTTAAGGGACCCCGGACCCAAAAATACAAGTACTAGTAGTTGCTCCCAGTACTAACAAACTGGCTCAGAAATCACTAATTTTTAGCCTAAAATTCGCTTGAAAAGCCTTTGGGAACCGAATTTGGCGTTTCCACTGCTGATATTTAAGAGAAATTTGTGTTTTTGGAAGCCCTTTTTGTCATTTTTTGCTTGTTTTTAGCTCTAAAACGCTATTTGGCAGCTTAAAATAGCGATTTTTAGCGTCCTTACTGAAAAAAACGTGCTAACAACGCATTTCTAGGCGTTTTGGAGCTTTTCGAAATTTCGGACCCCCCACCTGGGCGAACCCCCCTCGACCTCGCACCTGAGGAAAGCCCCCTACCCCCAGGTCGGCCCGGAGCTGTTACATGTACATATGCGATCCACAGACGATCTTAGCTATTCACTAATTGTTAGCACAAGCTGGTTGATCACTGTATAAAAGGTTTTTGTTTTCGGGAAAAATCCAGTTAGGTATGGTACGTATGTCTGGAACCATCCATATAACAGTAGCGAGTATCGGTTGCATTGGAAATATTACCTTGCCAGACCTCCCTACTCGGGAAGTCGACCTGATATTTCTAATCAAACCATGCATGTAACAGGGGGTTTGGGGGGTCTGCCCCCACCCGACTTAGGCCAGACCCCCCGGTTGGTGCCCCCCCCCCCCCCCCGAGACGATTTCGCCGACCCCCCCCGCTCCGATTTTTCTGGCAAGTAAATTTTTGAGCAAATTTTTGCATTTTTTTAAAATTGCAGACACAAAAGTTGCCAAAATCGCCTGCAAAACAGGACTTTTTAGCTGTATTTCAGCCCAAATTAGCGATTTTTGGCGATTTTTAGCCCAAAAACTAGGGTTCCGACGATATATCGATATCGAAAAGTCGATATATCGACCCTTTTTCCAATATCGATATCGATATCGATATCGCGATATTTCGCATCGATATTTTCGATATTTTTGTGTGCAGAAAAGTGGAAAAAAACAAAACTGACACCAAGTTTATTTCTCTGGAACAGCAAAAAAACCAGTTTTTCCTGAACAACTAAAAATCGATGGTATAGTCAAAACCTAACAGTGGCATGATAGTTCTCAGGAACATCAATTTCTCGGCATTCTCAGCTTTTAGACAGCAACGCTTAGGTTCTTAAACGTCTGCCTGCGGCAACACTGAAGAGCTGCTCACTCCGCAGACTAGAAGCAGGTGGGCAGAAGCAGACATTGGCTAGCATTTTGGCTGAGGGGTGGCAAATTTTCAAATCCTGAGCGGTACCGTTGGGCTGATGGGCGGTTGAAAGGACCTTAAGGAAAAAAGTCGGATTTTTGCTAAAGTCAAGCTTTTTGGCTTATTTATCATTAAAATATGTTAAAATACGCTATTCTGTCTGAGCTCATTTATGCCTAATGAGGGTGGGGCATCGGCCTGAGAGGTCAACCGTTTCAATGAAGGCTTCAGAAGGGCCACTACCTTTTCTGCGATTCCCTACTTAATTGATATCAGATCGCTGATTGCATGAGTGCTTGACTGATAAGTAGTGAGAGCAGTTTGCTCTAAATTTTCACATTTTCTTGCATAACTATAAATATCGATATCGATCGATATTGAGCTGAAAATATCGATATCGATATCGAATATCGACAAGTTTTGATATCGTCGGAACACTACCAAAAACTGCGATTTTTTCAATTTTTGAGCGTTTTTACTGACCTATCCCCCTCGCAAAATTTTGGCTCAGACCCCCCCGGCCGGCGCCAGACCCCCCAATCCCTCCTCCCCTTCGGCGGATGACCTGCTACATGTATGAATCAAACACATAATTGGGTAGTTGTTGGTCACTTGGGAATTGGTACAATGACGATAAATCGCACAATTGTGACCAAACCTACAGTAAGCGCGACAAGGCTGGACGGAGAGTGGTTGTAGAACTGAAGGACTCTGCTACAAAGGCGGCTATTCTAGCCAGAAAGCGCGCCGTGCTAATGAGAAGCCGCAGTACTCGACCGACAGTGTATATTGGCGTTGACTTGACTCCTTGGCAAGCCAAAAGAGCATTCGATTTGCGAAATGAACTGCGTGATCGGCGTGACAATGGAGAATCTGATCTATTCCTTGACTACCGCCTACTCAAAATCAGGAGTGCAAAGGCAATGCCTCCCATTTAGTTGTTTCTTGTTATATACAGTATATATTCTATAGTATTGGCTTGCTTGTGGCTATAGTGGTATTTATGCTGGATTTTGATTTATTTAGCTAATATCTAGTTTGTTTTATAGGCTCTCATAATAGGTCATCAGTGGCGACTTGAGGGCCTGTTGCCCTACTTCTTGCTGGGTAGCGAATAAACTTTACTTGACTTGACTTGCATATGCGCGCTGGCCCGCACGTCCAGCTCGTGCGTATCAATGGCTGGCCGACTTCCAAATGAAAGCAAGAAATCGCGCCATACTTGGAAAGAAATTCAGTCAAGAGCTGGTGTGTGCCATGCAGGTCGAACGGCGCCGCTGCCAACTATGTACAGTATTATAGCCATTACTCTGTGCGTACACACAGCACCATACCGCGCCGAAACGCAGCAATACAGTACATAACATATATTATCTGGGAGCTTAATCGGCAAAGAGTGAGAGAAACATAAACAAAAACAACGCAAAGTTATCCTATTATTCCACCAGTAAGTAGTACAATCAGGCACTTAACGCCGTTTATGGTAGCGCCACCGTATATGAACGGACTGGTACCATAACCGGCGCTAACTGCGAGACATATACTGTATACATTGTAAAAATACACAAACACACAATAAAATAGAATAAATCTATAATAGAAACGAAACGAAACGTACCCGCATTAATTTTGTAGCACACGTATACAGTACAGTAGAGTGCAGTAAATGCAACAACAGGGGTCTGTCTGCTCCTACCGCGAATCGCCAACCCCCTGTCGGCAAATCGGACCCACTGAGCCGATTTTTCTGGAACGCAGTATTTCTATAATTTCCACAATTGCTAAAAGAGCGATTTTTAGCTGTATGTATCTGATTGAGCCCAGACCAGATTTTAGCGTTTTTAGACCGAAACGCGCTACGATTTGTTAGCTACAGTACGTGCAATACCGGCAAGCAACCTACGAATTTTGGTGACTCCGGCCCCTACGGCGAATCAACTGCTCTATCTTTGTAGTCATATAAATGGGGTAGAATGGTAGAAAGTTGACTTTCGGGCTGCTAATAAAGTGGCTGTTTGACAAGCATTTTCGCTTGAAATAGTTAAAAAGTTGGTCTACATCGTAGAGTTGTAAAAAAACAATTTTTTGAAAGCCAAAAAAAGCTTTTTTTATGAAAATTTTTTATTTCGAAATTTTTTTCAAAATTTTTTCCTAGCATGAAATATAGCTTGTAGGAGATGCAAGGATGCATCAGAAGCAACTTTAAATACAAAAGCTGATACTTTGGTTCAAACATAGTAGGGGCTACTTTGAACGAATAACGATTTTTTCAAATTTCAAGCGTACGGATTCAGGTGTTTAGGCAAGCTAGGATGACCATTTATAATGCAATCGAAAGCTTGAAGTGTGCTCTTCAAAATGATGTCAGATATAATGTTGTATGCTCAACCGAAGATGAGTGTAGCCAAGTTTTTTTAAAAAACACATGGGTGTTCAAAGTAGCCCCCGATGTGGGGCTACTTTGAACACCGTGTTTAAAATTAATTCAGTCAAATAAGATAGGCAAAGGGGCATACATGCAATACGTCCGGGACGGCCTGAGGTAGGAGGTAAGGGGGGCCTCCGTCTGGAGGGCGTTCAGGGGCGGTTTCGCTCAGGAAAGGGGTACAAAATTTAAATAATCTCAAAAAATGACTGGAAATGGGTCTTAACACGTTTTATTGGCGAAAAATCGCTAATTTAAGCTGAAAAATAGCTTTTTTCAGCTAAAAACAAACAAAATACAACAGAAACGGTCTCTAAAAACACCGATTTCTCTTAAATGACAGCAGCGGAAACACTAAATTCAGTTACAAAAGGCATTCTAAGGGAATTTTAAGCTTGAATTAGTGATTCCTAAGCTAGTTTGTTAGACTGGAGTGGAGTGGAGGGTTGTACTGGAGTGGAGCCGCTACTAATATTTGTATGTTGGGCTGGGAAGGTCTTCCTAATTTTTTTTCCCTGGGGTGTGGGGTAGGGAGGGGCGAGGGGGTTAACGTTTCCATCTGAGTGGTAACCACCAAACCCCCTAACCACAGAAGCCGAGAATATGCAGAGAAGAGAAGGAAATCAGATTTATAAGGGTGTTCAAAGTAGCCCCTTCTCTTCTTCACAGCACAGAAAAAGTTCGGTATGAAATATCTAGACGATAAGCACACTATTGTAAAGAGAATGGTCTGGGGAGCAAAACAGTATAAAACTTGACTACTTTGGGACATTGGAACCTAAAGTTTTCTCGTCTTAAAGTTTTCGGCCGTTAAGATACCGATGTTTTCAAGCAACAGAGCACTGGCAAACAGCAACAGATCCCTTACTATTTGGTAGGGTCGTGTAGCCTGGAGTCTTTGGCGATAAACTAGCGCAACCATAGGCCAAAAAGCGAACCACGAGCGCCATGCGGCGCAAAAAACGCGCAAAACTCACGCCTGTTCAAAGTTGCCCCCCTGTTCAAAGTTACCCCGGTTTACCCTACAGGCTGAGAGTCGACATTCTACCTGCAGCATTGCTCACAGAGTGGCTGCTGCCCTTTAAAACCTATTTTTAGGCTTAGAATAGGCAAGAAATCGATAGAACTGCACTGCTAATGTATATCTGAGGCTAAATTCAGCGATTTGCCCCAAAATTTCCATACTGTGAATAAAATAAAAAATCTTCGAAATGGGCCTTCAAAAAAAAGCCTTTTTAAAAAAAAAACAGCCTAACAACACTACTACATCAGAGCAGGAGCGACGACCCTAAAGCCCAGGTATGTTTGTTAGCAGAAGAGCACCAAATAACCAAGTACAATGTATTCATGTTGCTTGAAAGCCCAGTCGCAACAACTCCTTGTAGGCTTGGCAGTGAATAGGATGCTTCTGCAATTCGTGTACCGTGCGCTCTTGGCAACTGTGCCACTCAGTCTCACAGAATCGGCACTTCTCACCAGAGTCCTTTCTTTCCTGTATTTCCTTCAGTCTGTAACAGTCACAGTGACCACGGGTAGTAGAACACGGCCGGATCGGAATTTTCCAGTGAACCGGGCCGGGCGGGTTCGGGACCGGGGGGGAGAGGGGCCGGGGCAAAATATATGTGTATGTGTGGGAAAATTTTGGGGGCCGTATAATATACTTCTCTTGTTTCTTTTTTTTTGTATTTTCGTTTTCATTTTGTGTGTGTGGTGGTGGGTGGGGGGTGGGGGGGGGTGCAGGAGGAGGGCAGGGGGGGGGCGCGCGGGGCCAAAACAAAAAAAAAAATTTTATAAATATAGTAATAAATATGTTTTTTTTTTGGTTGGGTGGTGGGGGGGTGATTGTAATTTTTTTTGCTATCCGTCTTTTTTTCGGTCTTTTTTATTTTATTCTTTTTTTGATTAATATATAGTGTATCACAGTAAGATGTGTACCAGGGGGGGTCCGACCGGAACAAATCTCAAAATATGATGGGCGCCATCAAGCTCAGCGCACGTACCGACGGTGTGCCTTAACCGATCCGGTCGTGTTACCCACCGTTCGATAGGTCTTTGCGTTGGCTTTCAAATGAGCTAAGCAGCGCCGTCATGCAACCATGTTTGCGCGCGAAATTCAAATTTTAGCGACTCGGCTCTATTATTTGATTTTATACCTAAACGGGAAACGTTGCCATTTTTGCAATTTTGATCGTAGGTCAATGCGCCAACCGTCAAACGACGCAGCGTGACGAGATCTACAGCTTCCATGCATCGCCATCGTTCTACGCCTTCCGGCGCCAACACTAGATGTCTGAGAGTGAAGCAGTCGAATTTGACCGTTTTTGCCACTTATTCCGGAGTAGTTTTCAGGCCATAGTTCACTTCGCGGTTGACAGATTTAGCTGGTTCATGCACGAAAACACTCCTAATTGAACGCAGAATGCTAATAACACAACCTGGGCGCTCGGCAATCCAAGCAATCCACTGTAGGACCTCCAGTATCAGCATTACCCGACTATCGGGAAAAAGTATGTCAGAAAGAAGATCGATTTTCTCGCTAACGAAAAACAAATTTGCATATCTGCTGAATACGATTTTTAGAGCACATCAAGACCTTTCATTTGGTGCATTACATGCCCTTGTAGCATATCGGCAATATGGTGTTCATTTTCGATTTTTCTTTTTTGTACGATTTGAGAGCTGGATTTTTGACAGTTTTTGGTCTGTTTCTTGCGCAAAAATGATCGCATTGAGTCCGTTCTGCTGTCAAATGAATCGCCACGGTCCGCTGCGTCTTTTGATGGATAGCTTATTTGGATTGGTCCACGCCAGGGGGTCCAACCGGAGCAAATCTCAAAATATTATGGGCGCCATCAAGCTCAGCGCATGTACCAACGGTGTGCCTTAACCGATCCGGGCGTGTTACCCACCGTTGGATAGGCCTTTGCGTTGGCTTTCAAATGAGCTACACAGCGCCGTCATGCAACCATGTTTGCGCGCGAAATTCAAATTTTAGCAACTCGGCTCTATTATTTGATTTTCTACCTAAACGGGAAACGTTGCCATTTTTGCATTTTTGATCGTAGGTCAATGCGCCAACCGTCAAACGACGCAGCGTGACGAGATCTACAGTTTCCATGCATCGCCATCGTTCTACGCCTTCCGGCGCCAACACTAGATGTCTGAGAGTGAAGCAGTCGAATTTGGCCGTTTTTGCCACTTATTCCTGAGTAGTTTTCAGGCCATAGTTCACTTCGCGGTTGACAGATTTAGCTGGTTCATGCACGAAAACACTCCTAATTGAACGCAGAATGCTAATAACACAACCGGGGCGCTCGGCAATCCAAGCAATCCACTGTAGGACCTCCAGTATCAGCATTACCCGACTATCGGGAAAAAGTATGTCCGAAAGAAGATCGATTTTCTCGCTAACGAAAAACAAATTTGCATATCTGCTGAATACGATTTTTAGAGCACATCAAGACCTTTCATTTGGTGCATTACATGCCCTTGTAGCATATCGGCAATATGGTGTTCATTTTCGATTTTTGTTTTTTGTACGATATGAGAGCTGGATTTTTGACGGTTTTTGATCTGTTTCTTGAGCAAACATGATCGCATCGAGTCCGTTCTGCTATCAAATGAATCGGCACGGTCCGCTGCGTCTTTTGATGGATAGCTTATTTGGATTGGTCCACGCATTTTATAGTTATAGTATCATATACTACCGTAAGTCCAGTTGGATGCACTTACTTGATTTAAAAGGCAGATTTGTCATGAATTTCAGATGATTTTGCACTATAACTATAAAATGCGTGGGCCAATCCAAATAAGCTATCCAACAAAAGACGCAGCGGACCGTGCCGATTCATTTGATAGCAGAACGGACTCAATGCGATCATTTTTGCGCAAGAAACAGACCAAAAACTGTCAAAAATCCAGCTCTCAAATCGTACAAAAAAGAAAAATCGAAAATGAACACCATATTGCCGATATGCTACAAGGGCATGTAATGCACCAAATGAAAGGTCTTGATGTGCTCTAAAAATCGTATTCAGCAGATATGCAAATTTGTTTTTCGTTAGCGAGAAAATCGATCTTCTTTCTGACATACTTTTTCCCGATAGTTGGGTAATGCTGATACTGGAGGTCCTACAGTGGATTGCTTGGATTGCCGAGCGCCCAGGTTGTGTTATTAGCATTCTGCGTTCAATTAGGAGTGTTTTCGTGCATGAACCAGCTAAATCTGTCAACCGCGAAGTGAACTATGGCCTGAAAACTACTCAGGAATAAGTGGCAAAAACGGCCAAATTCGACTGCTTCACTCTCAGACATCTAGTGTTGGCGCCGGAAGGCGTAGAACGATGGCGATGCATGGAAACTGTAGATCTCGTCACGCTGCGTCGTTTGACGGTTGGCGCATTGACCTACGATCAAAAATGCAAAAATGGCAACGTTTCCCGTTTAGGTAGAAAATCAAATAATAGAGCCGAGTCACGAAAATTTGAATTTCGCGCGCAGACATTGTTGCATGACGGCGCTGTGTAGCTCATTTGAAAGCCAACGCAAAGGCCTATCCAACGGTGGGTAACACGCCCGGATCGGTTAAGGCACACCGTTGGTACATGCGCTGAGCTTGATGGCGCCCATAATATTTTGAGATTTGCTCCGGTTGGACCCCCTGGCGTGGACCAATCCAAATAAGCTATCCATCAAAAGACGCAGCGGACCGTGGCGATTCATTTGACAGCAGAACGGACTCAATGCGATCATTTTTGCGCAAGAAACAGACCAAAAACTGTCAAAAATCCAGCTCTCAAATCGTACAAAAAAGAAAAATCGAAAATGAACACCATATTGCCGATATGCTACAAGGGCATGTAATGCACCAAATGAAAGGTCTTGATGTGCTCTAAAAATCGTATTCAGCAGATATGCAAATTTGTTTTTCGTTAGCGAGAAAATCGATCTTCTTTCTGACATACTTTTTCCCGATAGTCGGGTAATGCTGATACTGGAGGTCCTACAGTGGATTGCTTGGATTGCCGAGCGCCCAGGTTGTGTTATTAGCATTCTGCGTTCAATTAGGAGTGTTTTCGTGCATGAACCAGCTAAATCTGTCAACCGCGAAGTGAACTATGGCCTGAAAACTACTCAGGAATAAGTGGCAAAAACGGCCAAATTCGACTGCTTCACTCTCAGACATCTAGTGTTGGCGCCGGAAGGCGTAGAACGATGGCGATGCATGGAAACTGTAGATCTCGTCACGCTGCGTCGTTTGACGGTTGGCGCATTGACCTACGATCAAAATTGCAAAAATGGCAACGTTTCCCGTTTAGGTATAAAATCAAATAATAGAGCCGAGTCGCTAAAATTTGAATTTCGCGCGCAAACATGGTTGCATGACGGCGCTGCTTAGCTCATTTGAAAGCCAACGCAAAGACCTATCGAACGGTGGGTAACACGACCGGATCGGTTAAGGCACACCGTCGGTACGTGCGCTGAGCTTGATGGCGCCCATCATATTTTGAGATTTGTTCCGGTCGGACCCCCCCCTGGTATGTACATTATAATTACGAAAAATACTAAACGGTATTTTATTTTATACCGGTCAGTCAACAACCAGAGGTGGGCTTAGCAAGCGAAACAGTACTTGCAAATAAATTCCTTCCGGAGCTGTTCTGTGTAGGTAGCCTCGGAAGTGTAGCTAACAGCATCCACTAATAAACGCGCCTTAGGCATATCGCCAGGGCTGGTAACCGTAAAGCCTGCAAGTACGTACTGTATAGAAGTCATACTGGTAACAGCATACATGTACTAGGGGAGGGGGTTGGGGGGGTTACCCCCCTGCTGGAAAGGCCAACCCCCCCCTCACCCCCACCCCCCGAGACAGGTTAAGGGACCCCTCCCCTCGACCAAAAAATACAAGTACTAGTAGTGGCTCCAGTATTAACAAACTGGGTCAGAAATCACTAATTTTTAGCCTAAAATTCACTTGAAAAGCCTTTGGAAACCGAATTTGGCGTTTCCACTGCTGATATTTAAGAAAAATCGGCGTTTTTGGAAGCTCTTTTTGTCATTTTTTGCTTGTTTTTAGCTTTAAAACGCTATTTGGCACCTTAAAATAGCGATTTTTAGCGTCCTTACTGAAAAAAACGTGCTAAAAACGCATTTCTAGGCGTTTTGAAGCTTTTCGAAATTTGGGACCCCCACCTGGGCGAAACCCCCCTCGACCCCCCACCTGAGGAAACCCCCCACCCCCCTCCCCCAGGTCGGCCCGGAGCTGTTACATGTATGTGTAACAGATCTGGACCGGGGAGAGTGTGGGTGTAGTTGTAATTTGTCATTGCCAACCGAAATCAGGCAGCCATCAGGCAGACATGTTAAGTGGGGGGTCGGCGGAATCGGCCGGCATGGTGAGCGTTGGACATCCCTATGGCACCAAAGTAAAACCCTAAAACAGTTCCGTCCAACTCTCTCTGGGTAGCCTGCAATGGCCATCCATGGTTCTCTCTGATGGGGGTCATTTTCCATAGTAAAACTCGAAAACACCCCTAACGGAAATGGGCGTTTCTCAGGGGGCCGAGTTAGTTGAGGCACGTGCTAGCCAGCGTTCGAAAGCTCACATCATGGGCTTTCAGAATCTGCAATAAAATTTATGGTGATTTTTGTTGTATCAAAAATAATCGATCGCAAAATATCGACTGATCACGATTTTATCAGTTTTCAGCATCTGTCTAAAGTAGCTACAAAGGAAAATGGGATGACCAAATTGAGGTTTTCTGGTACGTCAAATTCATTGGCGACGCCCATTTACAGCTACGATCACTTGATCAATCGATGATCGATATTCGATCGATTATCGATTTTTTGCTCTGCAGATGACCCAACTACACAGGCTATGATGTTAGTGGTTTTCGGGCACGCTGATTTCAACCACGATGTCGGTTTAGAGCTGTCATCGCGTTTTAATTCGATAATCGATATCGATTGATTATCGATTTTTTGCTGTGCAGATAAACAAAACACATAAGCTATAATCTCACTGGTTTTCAGGCATGCCGATTTCAACCATTATGTCGGTTTAGAGCTATCATCGCGTTTTAATTTGATAATCGATATCGATTGATTATTGATTTTTTTGCTGTGCAAATAAACAAAACACATAAGCTATAATATCAGTGGTTTTCGGGCATGCCGATTTCAACCATGATATTTTTTGAGCTATCATTGCAGTTTAGTTCGATTATCAATATCGATTGATTATCGATTTTTTTCTGTGCAAATGATCGAACCACACACACAGGCTATGTTTTTAGTGGTTTTCAGGCATGCCGATTTCAACCATTATGTCGGTTTAGAGCTATCATTGCAGTATAGTTCGATTATCAATATAGAATAGCGTTATAGGCTCCTGGCCCCTTCTAGTTTGTACATACGCTTTATGTACTACAAAACTCTGATTGCTTTGGAGCATGTAGTATATGGTCCAAATATTTTAGAATAGATTGTTCTGAAGTCTTGCTTTCTCTTTGTGTTCTGCACCAAAACCCATTTTACACGGTGGAGACGTTTGGGCGGAGCGCGGCGATTTCGCGGCGCACAATTCTGCGCTCATTTTCGCTCGGCCAATGAGCGAGCGCGCGTTGTAAAGTAGGGAGCCCAGCCGTCTTGGCCGGCAAGCACGGCGCTCGGCCAGCTATTAGCCGCTAATTAGCTGTGCTATCAAGCGCAGCGGGTGTTTGGACCGGTACCTTGTCTGATTGACACTGAGCTAACTGCTTCTTTAAAGACTCGATGTGATCGGAGACTGTTCTGCAGTAGTGTTTCACATGACGGTACATCACCGATGCCCTACAGAACGTCTTGCCGCATCCATTTGAACAGAACACTTTGTCATCTGCAATGCGTACACCACACTGGACGGACGGTTGGTTTGGACGGACTACTTTTACTAGGTTAAAAGGATGCTGTGAATGTGTCTGTGGCTTTTACAGCAAATAGTCCGAACGCACCTCCCAGCTCCCCACAAACTGCTCCTAGGTCACACCGATATGTTGTTTTCACACTAATTCACCTGTCAACACTCATCTCGGCCTCAATAGCGGCAGAGCGGCAGTAACAGGTGCTGCTTCTGAGACCGGGGGGGGGGGCAGGCAGATTACAGCAGTTGTTGTTGTTGTTGTTGTTGTTGCCTTCCAAAAAAGGTTTCCCTCTTCATCTCAAACATCTGTGTTTGGTAGGAGAAATTCAAGAAAAGCTGCCGACTCCACGGGTTTCTCCCATAGGTCCCTGGCGGACAGGTCCGTGGGGTGGCTTGTGCAGCTGAACAGGTGGTTGACACTGTGCGGGGCGATGCCACAGTCAGGGCAGTTGTCTGCCACTGTTTGGTCGGGAACTACCAACTTGCGCACAACCGATTTGCGCACATGGATCGCGGGCACACCAACTTGCGCACAACCGGTTTGCGCACAACCGATTAGCGCACAACCGAATTGCGCACAACCGATTAGCGCACAACCGAATTGCGCACAACACAACCGATTTGCGCACAATTTTTTACTGAAACACTTTTACATTTTTAAACCAGCGCTACACCCGCGGCCATCTGATCTAGTTGCGTGTTTACCTGAAGTTGTTTGAAAAGTCATTTAGAATTTAGTTAGCGATTTCCTTAAATCCACCTGCCTGCACCTTACATTGTTTTGTTCTGAAAGGATGCGTTCCAGGAAAAAGTAAATGTCTGGATGCTTCCGTTTGTTGAACAACCTGGCCATCTTAGAGTTCCAGCTCTTCACATCATTGTTGGTGCGGCGGACCGCATTCACCACGACACAAATGGCAGGCGGCACGGCATGCATCCACTGTTATTCAAAGTACTCAAAGAATCCTAACTGCCGAAGAGCAAGTGGGGCCTCATCGATTATCTCATCCAAACCGTCACGTACCTGGAGGAGTCAGATCAAAAACTGATCTTAATTGAGCTAAAATATTACTAACCTCCTAAAAACCCAATAAAACACTGCGCTGCAGTGGCTAGCAACGTATGTACACTACATTCAACACACAACAACACAACTATTACTTTGTGCGCAAATCGGTTGTGTTGTGCGCAATTCGGTTGTGCGCTAATCGGTTGTGCGCAAACCGGTTGTGCGCTAATCGGATGTGCGCAAATCGGTTGTGCGCAAGTTGGTGTGCCCGCGTTCCCTGTGCGCAAATCGGTTGTGCGCAAGTTGGATAGTCCCGTTTGGTCCAGGCGAGCCTTGTAGCTGTTCAGACGGTGGCAGTAGCCTGACCGAAGTTGTGCAAGGAGTGAGCGGGGCTCTCTGCCAAGAGCTTCTTCTGACTTGTGGATGGGCGGTGGGCGGCCACCTAGCACAACGTTGGGACGCAGAGAGTCAATGGTTCTGGCTACAATGGCTGCATGCACATTTTTCCGAGACTGGGCCAACGAGTCGCCCAAGAGTGGGTTGACAAAATTGTTGAATTTCGAGAACAACGTCTCCTTCATCTGACGAGGAGGAGGGGGCCTGGTGGTAACGTTATGGCAAGGGTGGTTTGGCTCTTGACACTCGACCAGGTATTGGGCCGAGAGCAGCTCTGCATGTGCAGCTACTGGTAGCAGATTAGTTTCTTGGTGGAGATGGTCCACTGCGGCCATGCGGTGACAGCCGGTGACAATGCGCAAGGCACTGTTCTGCGCCCTTTGAATTCTGTCCAGACTTGTTTTGCTGGCGTTTGCTGCCCAAACAGGGGCAGCATAGTCAGCTACCGAGCGCCCCAGAGCTTTGTAGATGATCAGGAGGCTTTCCTTCTGTTGGCCCCAGGAGGAGCCAGCCAGTGCTTTTAGGACATTGTTCCGCTTGGCAATCTTGGTGGAAACAAGGGAAGCATGCTTGTTAAAGGTGAAGAAGGTATCGAAGGTCACACCAAGAATTTTTGGTGTCTTGCATAGCGGGAGAAGGTGGCCGTCCAGGCGGATCTGGGGGTGGTATTTCCCCTGAGCAGGGTCAGGAGAAAATAGGGTTACAGTGGACTTAGGAGCCGAGAGTATCAGTGACTTCCTAACCAAGTAGGCGCACAACTCAGTGCCGAACTGGTTCAGACTCTCTTCTAATTGAGGTAAATTGGCTCCTGAAGTGTAGGCAGTGAGGTCGTCCGCATAGGAAACCAGCTTCACAGAGGGCGGAGGGGCCGGCATATCTGATAAGTAGAAGTTGAAAAGACAGGGGGAGATCTTGGACCCTCGAGGGACACCAGCGTGGACTTTTCTAGTGGAGGAAGCAGCACCACGGAACAGGGTCCGGGCAGAGCGACCGCGCAGGTAAGCGGAAAGCCAGCGGACCAGTGGCGAAGGCAGAGTAGAGTTGGCAATCTGCGAGATGAGGCAGTTGTGGTCAACAGTGTCGAAAGCTGCTGAGAGGTCAATCGCCACTGCCATGGTGCGGGAAGGTGGTTTCTTCTGATTGAAGCCCTCTGCGATGTCAGTGGAGAGCTGAAGCAGGGCAGAGGTAGTAGAGTGGCCAGCTCTGAAACCATGTTGGTGGAAGGATGGAAGCAGGTGAGCCGAGATCAGAGGTAACAGCAGTTGTTCCAGGACTTTGATCACCGGTGACAGCAGGGAGATAGGGCGGTATGACTTGCCTTGAGATGATGGTTTCCCAGGTTTGGCGATCGGGATAATGTGTGACATTTTCCAAATGGCTGGGATGGAGCAACAGGTCACCGAACCATTGAAAAGCGCCGTTAAATAGGACAAGGCATAGGGTCCTAGCTTCTTGAGGTGAAAGATGGAAAGGCCATCTGGGCCAAAAGCCTTGCTGTTACTGCATGTGGCAATGGCCTTAGCCACTGCAGCAGTTGTAAAGAGGGGTGGATCGAGCAGCGATCTCTTCTTAATGTCTCTAACTAACCCCCTCGTGGCAGCTGAGGAGGAGTAGGCATTAGCAGTGGTGGTGAACTGTTTGTTGAATAGACGAGAGATGGCTGATGGAGTCGAGGAGGACTTGTTGCCAAAGTGTATGGCTTCATTCTCTGCTGTCTTCTCCGATTTACCATCAATGGACTTGATGGTGCGCCAAAGTTGTGAGACATTGGTTCGATGGTTAAGGCCCTCTACATGTTGGCGCCAGCGTTCCTGTTTATGTTTGTTTATCGCCCTAAGGATGCTATCGCTTTTGACAGCGATCTGGGGGTCCATAGGGTCTCGACTTCTGGTGTTGTCCCGGTCCTTGATCATTGCTGTCACTTCAGCCGGGAGCTGAGAGCGATGGAGTTTATGCCGACCTTAGGGAATATGGTGCTTGGCTGCCTTTAACAGGGTCTGACGAAAGAGCTTCTCTCCCACTTGGACGTCCTCGGGAAGAGGAAGGTTGCTAATTGACAGCTCCACCTCAGTGGAGAAGGCAGGCCAGTCCGCCTTCTTTAAGTTGACATAGGTGCGATGTGGGGCTCGATATCGATTATCGAATTAAAACGCGATGATAGCTCTAAACCGACATCGTGGTTGAAATCAGCGTGCCCGAAAACCACTAACATGCCTGTGTAGTTGGGTCATCTGCAGAGCAAAAAATCGATAATCGATCGAATATCGATTATCGATTGATCAAGTGATCGTAGCTGTAAATGGGCGTCGCCAATGAATTTGGCGTACCAGAAAACCTCAATTTGGTCATCCCATTTTTCTTTGTAGCTACTTTAGTCAGATGCTGAAAACTGATAAAATCGTGATCAATCGATATTTTGCGATCGATTATTTTTGATACAACAAAAATCACCATAAATTTTATTGCAGATTCTGAAAGCCCATGATGTGAGCTTTCGAACGCGGCTAGCACGTGTCTCAGCTAACTCGGCCCCCTGAGAAACGCCCATTTCCGTTAGGGGTGGTTTGGAGTTTTACTATGGAAAATGGCCCGATCAGAGAGAACCATGGATGCTCCATTGCAGGCTACCCAGAGGGAGTTGGACGGAACTGTTTTAGGGTTTTACTTTGGGGCCATAGGGATGTCCAACGCACACCATGCCGGCCGATTTCGCCGACCCCCACTTAACATGTCTGCCCGATCTCGGTTGGCAATGACAATAATATATTTTTTCGTCCGAGCCCAAAATCGGAAGTATATACTAAGTACTAGAACGCTCAAAATCGATAAAAAAGCATACAGTACATATAACAAGGGGGTGTGCCCCCTACTTAGGCTAGACCCCCCGGATGGGGACCCCCTCCGATTTTTCCGGCAAGTAATTTTCTGAGCAAAGTTTTGCGATTTTTTGCAATTTCAGACACAAAAATTGCCAAAATCGCCTGTAAAACGCACTTTTTAGCTGTATTTCAGCCCAAATTAGCGATTTTTGACCATTTTTAGCCGAAAAAGTGCGATTTTTTCGATTTTAAGGGTTTTTTAGTGCCCAACCCATCCAAAAAGTTGGGCTCAGACACCCAACCTTCTCAACGCCCCTCCACCTTCGGCGGATGACCTGTTACATGTACATACATTGTATGATAAAAGGAAAATGTCAAGTCGGTAGGGCCAACACACCATCTATTTATTCTATGTATGCTTACCACCGTCATCTGGGAAACCAAACTTCCTCTTCTTAGCAGTTTTAGGCTCGTTGACCACGGTTTCTGGTAGGGCTAGAAGAAAAACCTGAATAAGACGTATATGTACGTAACTGTAAACTTTCAATCATACATAACCGGTCCGAGCCAAAGAGGGCTGTGGTGGGGTGGGGTGTGCTTGCCCAGACAGGAAGGGACAAGAAAATTCAGTAATCTCTCGTCTGGAAATGCATTTTCCAGCACGCTCTTAACTAATACGTAGCATGGACATACGGCAATAAATTGCATTTCACAAGCGGCAAATTAGCATCTCAATTCTTTTGAAAGCACCCATTTAGGAGAAGGCTAAACCTTATATTCGCCTACTCCATACGTATTGAAGAGACTTTACTGGTTAGAAGAAGCAATGATCATACAGACTATGTGCATAGAAGAGTGGGTTATTCAAACATGTACAAGTACTAGGGTTTGGGCTACCCCTGCTGGAAAAGCCAAGCCCTCCCCCACCGACACAGTTTAAGGGACCCCCGACCCAAAAATACAAGTACCAGTAGTGGCTCCAGTACTAACAAACTGGCTCAGAAATCACTAATCTTTAGCCTAAAAATTTCACATAGATTTAGGTTACCATGTACCCTGTTTATGGTTTCAGTTGGTCCCAAAACCCTATTTGGGATTTGAAAAAGGTCCCCCACAGAAAAACCCAGCGACATGTATAGGCAACGCAATCTTCTTTGATGTCAAGCCTGACCAAACCGACCGTGTGAACAAAGTTTCACTGAACTCAGAAGATTGGCATCCACTCTCTCATGCTGTCTCCAGACGGTCGTCAGACACAGATGTGGCCGCGGCTTGACATGGGCAAATGGGGGGCGCTGAGGGAGGGGTGGCCCCCTCAGGCTCTGACATACCACCCTCAGCCGGCCGCTACCCGCATCAGGAATTTTTGGGAAGAATTTTGTATAGAAAATTATGGTAAAAAATGGCCTGGAATAGGAGTAAATGAGCTCAGAATAGCTTATTTTAATGAAAAATGAGCCAAAACCCTGATTCTAGTCCAAAATCGGACTTTTTGGCTTCCTACCCCCCTCAGTCCCCCCCTCAGGGATTGAAAATTCTACCCCCCCCCTCAGCCGAAATGCTAGCCCATGTCTGGCCCCGGCATGACGCTTGTGGGAGGGGAGTGATGAAAGATTTGCATAAATACATCCTTCTTTACTGCATTGTCATAGTTTGTTTGTGTAGCTACCAATAAACTCTTCACTATATAAACTAATAGGTCATTCGGCTTGAGGGAGATATGGTTGGGGGTCTGAGACCAAACTCTGGGGTAGAAGTGGGTATGAAAGACTGAAAAGATCGCAGAAATCCCAAATTTCGGCTAAAAATGGTAAAAAGCGTTCAATTTGAGCTCAAACGCAGCTATAAACAGTGACGTTTTTATACAGGCAATTTTAGCGTCTAAAATTCTACAAAATGCAAAAATTTGTTACTTGCAGAAAATCGGAGGGGAGGGGAGAGGTTTAAAAAATCGCCCCGGGGGCCGATACGGTCTGGCCTGTGTCATGTCATTCGCTGATTGTCGGAGGGTATTGGGGGCTAAGTAAAAATTTAAAAAAGCGCTAATTTAAAGGTACAGTAATTCGCGCATTTTTATTGCCTAAACTTGAAAAACATTGCTTCAAAAATCACTTCTCAAAAATAGGGGGTCCCCGATCTAGGGGCCTGGCCCAGTTTACATGTACTGTATACTACAGTACAGTTAGGCACTTAACGCCGTTTATGGTACCGGCACCATATATGGCACCCCCACGTTCGGGGCCTGTGGTGGTACGATATATGGTACCCCTACCTTCGCGTTGTTTCCGGTACCGGTACCATATACAGTATAGATCACAAAAAATGTCCCATCGCTTTTTCGGCCTTCACTCAAACGTTTCGTTCTCAGTCACTTCTTTACCGATTTGGCTCAAATTTTCAGCAAAAATTAACAACATGGTTGGCTAAATATTCTGCAAGTGTGGTGCCAAAATGCCGACTCATACTGGTTTTATGACCCGAAAACTAGGAATGAGGGTGGTCCACGCAAATTTAATTTTTTTCGGGAATACAAGGAGTACAGGCCTGAAACTTGCAGGAATGATTGGTGTTGCTATTGGGCATAACATACTAAGCGGGCAGCCCTTTAGCTCAAAGGGCACCAAAATGGGGGAATTTCAAAAACATGACGAAATATGACTTTTCTTCGTAAAACCGGCAAAATGACGATTCTAAAGATTTTGTATTTAAAAAAAACGCTGCAGGGATGGTTACTATGGTGTGGAACAGAGCTTACACATCAGGTTCATTTATTTGTCGAACTTCCTGCTACAATCTATGTTGATTAACAACAGATTCAGTGCTTTGATTCTAGAAGGTGCAGATTTCTTAACTACAGATTGTATGGGATTTTCACTCATGTTTTTGAAATTCCCCCATTTTAGTGCCCTTTGAGCTACAGGGCTGCCCGCTTAGTATGTTATGCCCAATAGCAACACCAATCATTCCTGCAAGTTTCAGGACTGTACTCCTTGTATTACCGAAAAAAAATAAATTTGCGTGGACCACCCTCATTCCTAGTTTTCGGGTCATAAAACCAGTATGAGTCGGAATTTTGGCACTAAACTTGCAGAATATTTAGCCAACCATGTAGTTAATTTTTGCTGAAAATTTGAGCCAAATCGGTAAAGAAGTGACTGAGAACGAAACCTTTGAGTGAAGGCCGAAAAAGCGATGGGACATTTTTTTATCTATAGTGTATTTTACCACTCTGTTCAGATTTCGTACCATGGTAGTGGTACAATATGGTACCACCACAGTCGCCGAACGTGGAGGGACCATATATGGTGCCGGTACCACATACAGTATTGTATGGCATCACTAACCTAGGTACCGGTACCATAAACGGTGTTAAGTGTCGGTACGTACTTATGGTGTCGGTACCATAAACGGCGTTAAGTGCCTGACTGTACCAGGCCCCGGGCAACCCTCACTAAAAGGCACCTCTGACACGCACGGTTAGAAAGAAAGAAAGAATCTTTCTATACCTGATTTCTTGACAGCTGATCGTCGGTGCTTGAGTGAATTCTTGCAGTGCATTTTAAAGGCAACACCAGAAGCGAAAGATCTATTGCAGAGCGCACACTTGTGCAACAGATTCTCTGCAAAAGAATGCAATCTTGGCCATAAAAACACAGCCTGGCCATTTTTACCAAATTAGTTCAAATAGAAGGCCAAGGCCAACTCGAAAAAGGCGGCCAGACTGTCTATTTTTGGCCAACATTGTACAAGTAAGTGGAATTCAAGTAGGTAGAGAGAAATAGTAGAAAGGGCAATAGCAAAACTTGCTCAGCAGCTTGGCCAGAATCGTATTTCACTACACAACAACCACCTCTTTTGCAGCATTAAGACAGTGTTTCGGAAAAGACAACTTTGAGTTATGGTCCAGTCCAACCAGGACACCAAGATCCCTTACTTCATTAACACTTTCAATTTGATTACCTTTAACTTCATTGTGTTCTTCAATTTCATTTCAATCACTGGTGTGAGATGTACAGGGTGTGCCAAAAAAACAACCCAGCAGAGTTTTTGCTGTACGTAGTAACCGCAAATCTCAACCGATTTGAATGATCCTTTTTTAAATGAAAGATAAATAAATTCTTGAAAGATTGATGTACCGTTTATTAAGATAGCCTGCTTGGTTCCTGAGATATTTGTCCTCAAAGTCAAAACAGAGATTTTGGCAATGAACAAGAGTGATAAAGAACAACCCAGCAGATTTTTTACTTTTTCAACCATGAATCTGAACCGATTTGAATGAACCCTTTTTTGAATGAAAGACTGATAAATTCTTCAAAGATTGGTGCAATTTTTATTGAGATTCATAGTTTAGTTCTTGAGATATTTGCCTTCTAAGTCGAAACAGGTTTTGGCAAAGAACAAGAGCGATTCCGTTGCATTTCATAATAAAGCGGATTCCTACTGCTGGGGCTAATGATACTTTAGTGTTGAAGTAAACCGAGTTTCTGTGTCACCTATAAAGCCACCAAGAGCCCTTAGCAGTAGCAGGAATCCGTTTTATTACGAAGTGCAGAATAATAAAAAATGCCTCTTGTTCACCGCCAAAATCACTGTTTTGATTTTGAGAGCCAATATCTCAGGAACTAAGCAGAGTACATTAATGAAAATTTCAGAAATCTTTTAAGAATTTATTTATCTTTCATTTAAAAAAGGATTCATTGAAATCGGTTGAGATTTGCGGTTGCTACAGCGAAAAATCTGCTGGATTGTATTTTTGGCACACCCTGTACATAGTAAAACGGTTAAAATAATTAAGGTCCAAGTCAGTATTGGGGCATGAACATACGGAAGACACAAGGTTGATGGCACATAAAAGCAAAAGACTCTGCAGTCAAACCAAAATTGACCTACCATTATGACCACTGCTTGTTACAGCGTTCAATGTGGTCAGTTCAGCCAATAGATACTGATGACGTTTTCCAGCTTTATGTTCAAGCAGATTCGTCCAGCCATTCACAACCACACCACATTCACATTGGTGCACTCCACTTTCTGACATTCTTTCTTAACAAACATTAGACGTTTGAAAATTGACCTTCAAAAACGCATCCAAAAGGCCTTGTTCTGAGCGTAAAATTAACAGTTTTTAGTAGAGTGCGAACAATATCTGAAAAACCCAACACCTGAGACCCCCAATACCCAATACTTGCGAAGCTGAGCCAAAAATTGCATTTCAGTGAACAGGTACATTCCAGTGGTGTACACAGGATTTCTTTCACAGAGATCAAAATTTCGAAGAGGCCTGGCTGGGCCATTGTCCAACTAGGGCGAGAAATTTTGAAAAATTAGCCTTTATGAAAGCATTTAGAAGCCGTTCTGGATGGTAGAATAAGCAGAAATTAACAGTTTTAGTCCATACATGACCTACTCTATTACAGTGTTCCTTATTTTCGGCGGATTTTCGTTCGTACTCCACCAGACCCGCACCCCCTGGGTACAGTACTAATACATTGTAAATTCTGTATCACTAAACTGACAAATTTCAATTGAATCACAAACGTTTATCTTCGGTAAGAACAGAGAAATTGCATTAATTACTAGAGTACTATTAGAAAAGCAGACAGTATAAGACTTTCTTAACCTTTAGTTTATTAACGCAAAAACGGTTTTCTATATCTAATCATCGGTCAATCTTTTCGATTTTTTCAGGATCAACAGAGAATTTTTCGATTTTTAGAGGTCCTAATTAGCATTGGGTATTGATTGGCGTTTAAAAAACCCAATACCGATACCTGGAAAACACCCCAATACACCCAACACCAGTTCGCACTCTAGTATAAAATACATACCAATCTATTGAGCAAACAACAAACGATAAATCCTTTGATTCGGTTGAAAATAGACAGAACAGCGGTCATTCGAAGTTAATCGAAAAAACTAAAGGTGCTAGATTTTTTGCCAACATTACTTTTCGTTCCACCGCCACCTAAACGCTCCCATGCCACATCCACTCATTACTATGCTACTGCAAAGTAAGTATACCTTACAGTTTGAACACAATCCTGTATGTATAGCTGCGCCGATGAACGGGAATCTAATACAAACTAGACCACTAAAATTCTATGCAAGCAGTAAATTTTACTGGAATACTTTTCTGCATGCTGCAACACTAATTTTTCAGCTTATTATTAGACCAGCGGCTGTACCATGTAAAAGACAATAATAATGATAACTTATCAAGTGATAGCTACCAGCAAAAGAAGCTAGTATATATCGCTGCTGTATGCATCACATTCAGTTATTATACAAGAAGTACACTCGACTTTCTTGGCACCACAAACTTTGCACTACATTTTGCTACACTTCTTTCTTACGGATGGGCGACCACAGAGATACCTTCTGCTGCGTACAAAATGAGCTTTTTGGAAAAAAAAACCGTTATTGGTATAGAGCGCTTCCGTTTCGCAACTAAGATAGAAAACAAGCCGTTT
The DNA here is from genome assembly GCA_030248155.1 of Sabatieria punctata. Lineage (NCBI taxonomy): Eukaryota > Metazoa > Nematoda > Chromadorea > Araeolaimida > Comesomatidae > Sabatieria > Sabatieria punctata. The sequence continues at coordinate 86,083 of JASANB010003333.1, forward strand.
CATCGATTATGGTTCAAGCATTCGATTACAGTCAGACATAAGGCAAAGGGGTCGAGTGGGAGTAACCAATCAGACTCTGACCTACCCCCTAAGGCCGCCGCTACCCCCTCAAGAACCTTTAAGAACAATTTTTGTATAGAAAATTATGTTAAAATTAGGCCTAGTTTAGGTGTGAAGTGAATGAGCTCAGAAAAGCTGATTTTAATCTATTTTAGCGAAAAATAAGCCCGAAAAACTTGATTTTAGTAAACAATCGGACTTTTTTGGCTTCCTCAACCGCCGTTAACCACCAGGATTTGAAAATTAATAACCCGGCCGAAATGCTAGTCCATGTCTGACTGTAGTAATAGGCGTTAGTGTAGGCAATTACTCTGTAGCCACCCACGGAATGTAGATAAACATAGCAATCTGACTGGCAATGGCCCTTAAGTACATATGCACATAAATTAAATACACTTAATCTCACACGCTACACTTCAAACTTGACTCGTCTTGTCTTAAACATCTGACAACCAGCCTACACCGCCCACAAATGGTCTGCTTATTTAATTTCTAATAAAAAACTACACTTTGTAGATTTGTAGATTGAGTAATTCCAAACTTGCACAGAATGTACAATTGTAGGTAGATATTCGAACCCCTACGGGACGATTTTTTTACAATTACGAACTGGAATTTTGCTATAAATCCGTCTAAGGCAACTAGTTTTAGCCCGATTTTAGCTGAGAGTAGTGTTTTTAGCGATTTTAGGCCAAAATTAGATTTTGGACTAAGATCCATATACTACTGATATCGTGTTACGTGCATGGTGCAATCAAGCCAACACTTTAGCTCATAACAAAATGGGGGAGCTTCAAAAATGGAAGCGTTTCCTTTCGCTGTCATCTCCGCAAGCGTTTTTGCTAAATGACCTAATATTTGGAGAACGTCTACAAATCTGTGAATGTTTCAGGGTTCGTGCGGGTTTTTCAGAGCAAAATTCCCTGACCAAGCAGAGTGAGGAAATTCTAACAAGGATGAGAAAATTTTGAAAAATTGGCTAACAGTATTCTGAGGGTAAAATTTTCTTGTTGTAGTAGTAGTTATGAAAAGTCAGAGGTCGCATTTTCGAAAGGGTGGTTTGTAAAACTCTGACAAGGCCCTTTGGGCGAGAGATGATTCTACTGCATCAAAATTTTCCCTGACCGGGCAACAAATTACCTAGCTTTTTTAAAATTCCCTGACTTTACGGTTCCCGCTCTAACCATGTATTTTATGTGTATAATTTTATGCCTAGAGATTGGCACAATCTTCAGAAAATGAAAAACTCTGAATACATTTTGTCAACAAGCAGCTAAACAACAGATATTCTCAATGCCGAGTCAATTTCGATGCATATTAATTTTAACACACAATTTTGCCGCCAATCGCAGGTAATCTGCACAGCTTAAAAGAAATGGTTGCATTGTTTTGAGAGCTGGCCGTAGAAATTAAACTACCGCAGACCATTAGCACAGCCAGGCCAAAAAAACTCGTAGACTGGTAATAAGGAAGGCAACTGATTCGAATAGAAGTTGCGATGAATCGAGCCGGACCAAGAGAACAACCTGACCAGAGCAGAGCAGCAATAGAAAGAAACGGTCTAAGATGAAGAGACCGAGGCATAGTTGGCCGGGTAAAGACCCACTCTGCCGTCTTTCCGGCCCTTGCACCACCCCTGCTCGTCCTCTTCCTCCAGCTTGTCGAACACGTCACCTAGACAGCTTTTGTAGGCTCCAGTAGAATTTATTAATCACTCTACATATAGGGTCCGTCGAAAAGACAAGCCCGCAGATTTTTCGCAATCTCAACCGATTTGAAAAGCTTCTTCTTTAAAGGAAAGGTAAATAAATTCTTAAAAGATTGATGAAATATCTGTTAAGATAATAATTTGCTTAGTTAGTTCTTGAGATATTTTCCCTCAAAGTCTAAACAGGTTTTGGCAAAGAACAAGAGCGATTTTTATTATTCCATTGCACTTCACAATAAACCAGATTCCTACTGCTGAGGACTAACGACACTTTAACAGTGAAGTAGACAGAACGTGTGTGCACCACTAAAGACTCAGTAGCCCTTAGCAGTAGTAGGAATCAGCGTAGCAGTAGGAAAGCGAATTTGGTGAAAATTTGCCGAAACACCGCCAAAAAGAAATGTGTCTATAGTTTTACACTTATTTCTACATTTACGATATTATCTTGTTTGGCTGACTGTACGACTGACTAAAAGTGTAGATAGTTGGCAAGGAGGAGTACTGTACAACAGTCAGGGAAATAACAACACATGGTATCATCAGTACACATATATGGAAACGGTACCATACATGGTACCAACCAATATCATATAAGGAAGTGGTACCATATATGGTACCACTTGAAGGTGTACCGGTACCATATATGGTACCGTTTCCATATATGTGTACTGATACCATACATACATGGGCCGGGGGGTAAGGGGGTATACCCGTCCCCCTCGGCCGGCCATACCCCCCTCGGCCACCCCCCCTCCCGGAGGAAATTTTCGCTTATTTAAGGCAAAATAGGCGTTTTTTGGCCTTTTTTCGGGGACCCCCCCCCCCCCGAGGTCTCCAACCCCCCTACCCCCTCCGGATTTTTCCGGCCCATGTATGATACCATATATGTTGTTATTATTTCCCTGACTGTAAGGCAAGCGGAAGGGAAACCTTTGCATAGAGTCAACTCGTCGTCTTCCATAGCGGCGTAGTCGTAGAGAGCTTTGACCTTGACGCCCGGCGCACCGTCGTCCACCAGATCTGTCGCCGCGTCCCAGTCGTCCTCGAACGGACCGTTGCTGCAAATATTTGCATACTACGCCGCACTACACCGCTCGGCTAAATAACTAAGTCCATTTAGCCTAGTATAGATGAAAGAAGTTGTCTGGTCACTAGTAAAGTAAAAGACAATAAACACAAACGACCGTACAGCAACTGGATTATAGCTATACTCGGCTTGTTCGTTTGACTAAGTAGGACTAAATACTTACTAATAGCCAAGTATGGACGAAATCCCCAGTGGCGTATCCAGGATTTCGGAAAGGGGTGTAAAATTTTGAAAGTGTCTGGTCGGACCGCTGCCCAATCAGGGTAAGAAAATTTAGCAAAATTTGCCTTCAAAAAGGCGTTTAAAACACATTCCACGCTTAAAATTAACAGAAATTCAAGTTTTAGTAGTTTTAAAGTGGCCTGGTTGGGCTTCTGCCCGACTAGGGCGAGAAAATTTTGAAAATTTAGCCTTCAAAAACGCATTTAAAAGGCATTCTGAGCACAAGATAGACAGTTTTGGTACATACTTCATTAGTTTCGCTTATTTTTGACAGACTTTCTCTACCTACCTCGACCGCAAAGGGGGTGTACCCACCCTACACCCCCTGGATACGCCACTGAAAATCCCTGGACTGCCAGAGGTGGTCTCAAGTTTTAACGGAGCAAAGCAGTTTTTAGGTTCAGTCTCGTTAATCAGACAAACCTGTCACAACTAACGGGACACGACTGCAGGACTGGAAGAGACGGCTATACCTGATCACAGATTCGATATGTGCGCGCTGATTGGCGGAGCGGCCGTTCTGCTCGCCGATTGGCTGGCAGCTGCCGTTCGACTGGCCGTTGCTGGTGGTCGGTTCGGCAGCCTGAGTCTGCTTGAGCAAGGTCACTCCGCCGCCGCCCGTTATTGTCTCCGACTTCTCCTTCTTGTGAATGCGCTTCAGTTCAGGCGAATACTCCTAAACCTCACTCTCACTCACTGAATAGACACTCAGTAGCCGCCTAAATAGTCTGTCTGTATTATTTGTCCAGCTTCTGACCAGATCCGATTTGCGCGGGCCTTACGGCCTACGATCAAACTCGAGGTCCATTTCGATACCCCCGTGATTCGTCATCTCGGACGTTGCTCTTCTTTCACTGCCAGCCACTCCTAGCCATGCTGCTGGGCGCCGGTCACCAGGAGGGCGGCTGGCGTGTTGATGCCATGATGCTGACAGCTCCCGACGGCCGCCGGTGCCCCATATGCCAGAGGTCTCCCGGCATAGTTAGTTTCTCAGACAGCTTCTGACATCGTAGACCTTCTTCCCAACGCGGCATGCTTTGTGGAGTGGCTTCGGTGCTTAGGCAGATCCAGTCGGTTCCCATTTTACCTACTCACTGTCACCAGCTTTCGGTGGCCTGGGCGCCCAACTCTTTGCGGCAAGAAACGTGCCGCGCCGAGAGGATGAGCGCACGACGTCGCGGCCTAAACCACTAGACCAACTGTGCCGGCCAGACAGCCCTATTTTAGGCGAACACTGTACAACTGAACGGAAGTGCTTGTGTATAACAATAAGTCTACACTAAGCTGGTTTAGGCTTGTTGGTGCAGTAAGTAGCCGTCAAATTAATCAATTATTCTCTTGACAAAGAACTACACCAACAAACAAGCGAGCGTGCAAGTGTGTCTAAGCAACATCCTCCACCAGCAGTCAGCAGTGCCCAGAGAAGAATCTCTAAAATTACGGCGAACTCCTCTTTGAATTTCTGGGCGTTTACCCCTCGCAGCTGAATGGTATTGGCGGCCACCGTCCCCCCTTTCGGCGGCAATCGCGATATTGCGTGCAGGTCCTCCGCGTAATCCTGACACAATCACAGCCAGAGAGTAGAAAGATGTAGGAAAGGAGCCTAGGTATACCTCGAACACCGGCCAGTTCATAGGCATAGCGGTGCCGTGTGATTGGGACCACAAACGAAGGTCTTGTTGGCCGTCTGCCAAGTCTATTGTGCCGCGGTATTCTTGGTAAATGGCTGATAGTCTTAAATAACAGCGCTCTCAAGAAAGGCACCGATAAAGTCGGTTTACTTGGGGTCCTTGGTGACGTCAAGACAGGCGTGAACGCCGAACAGCATTTCCTTGAAGAACTTCAGACGCTTCAGCTCCATCTCCTGACACTTCTCGAATACCTGTCAATCATCAGCAATTAATTAGAGAGACACCCCATCTGCTATTGGGTTAGTTGTTTTCATACATGTAACAGGTCATCCGCCGATGGGGGGGGGGGGTTGGGGGGGGGGGTCTGGCGCCGGCCGGGGGGGGGGTCTGAGCCAAAATTTTGGGGGGGGGGGGGGGTGGGCACTAAAAAACGCTCAAAAATCGAAAAAAATCGCAATTTTTGGGCTAAAAATCCCCAAAAATCGCTAATTTGGGCTGAAATACAGCTAAAAAGTGCTGTTTTGCAGGCGATTTTGGCAATTTTTGTGTGTGAGATTGTAAAAAATTGCAAAAATTTGCTCGAAAATTTACTTGCCAGAAAAATCGGAGGGGGGGGGTCGGTGAAATCGTCTCGGGGGGGGGGGTCCCCATCTGGAGGGTATGGCCTAAGTCGGGTGGGGGGCAGACCCCCCAGACCCCCCTGTTACATGTATGGTTGTTTTAGAGTGTACAAGTAATCGGCTCAACTCGAAAAAATCGGTATTTTGATAATCCGTTACGTAATCGAGCCTCGGCTTGAAAAAACCATGACACCTATGGCCATGGATACCATTATGGTGCGACTAGCCTAGGTACCGGTACCCATACATGGGCCGGGGGGTAAGGGGGTATACCCCTCCCCCTCGGCCGGCCATACCCCCCTCCCGAAGAGAGGAAATTTTCGCTTATTTAAGGCAAAATAGGCGTGACCCCCCCCCCCGAGGTCTCCAGACCCCTCTACTCCGCCTCCGGATTTTTCCGGCCCATGTATGCCGGTACCATATACAGTCATCAGGCACCTAACACCGTTTATGGTACTGTTACCGCGCCTGTGCCGGCATATAAGTTAGTGGAACTATTATATGGTATCAGTACCATAACAAGACGGTACCAGCAGACATGGGCTAGCATTTCGGCTGAGTGAGTTAGAATTTTCAATTCCTGAGGAGGGGGTAAGAGCGCCTGAGGGGGTGGTAAGCCAAAGAGCCCGATTTTTGGCTAAAATCAAGGTTTTCTGGCTAATAATTCATTAAAATAAGTTAAAATAAGCTATTCTGAGCTCATTTACACCTAACCCAGGCAAATTTTTATCATAATTTTCTATACAAAATTCTTCCGAAAAATTCCTGAGGGGGGTAGCGGCCGGCTGGCTGAGGGGGTAGGTCGGAGCCTGTCCAGCCCCCCTTTGCCCATGTCTGGGTACCAGTACCACAACACAAACCAAGCGCGGGATACCATATATCGCCGTGGTGCCTCTTGGTCTAGTACCATACGGCACCGTACCGGTAGCATAAAGTGCCTGACTGTATGTATATTCACACATGGGCCGGGGTGAGGGGTTTAACCCCCTCGGCCGGCCATAAAATTTTCGCTTATTTAAGACAAGATATGCGTTTTTTGGACTTTTTTCCGTGACCCGCCCACATCTCCTGATCACACCTCCGGATTTTTCCTGCCCATGTATGTGTATATTGTGTGATTGTTGGCAGTCTAACAACAATCAGACCCAAAGAAGAAACGAACCATGGTCATGTCTTCCATGTACTTGCCGTTGTAGTTGTTGAGCTCGTTCAGACCCTTCTCGTAAGCGTCCTTGGCACTGTCGCATCGCTTTCCGCAGTGCTGCACCTTCTCTGCCAACTTCTCCGCCTGCTCCTGACTCACCGCACTGTCCCCGTGGCTGTTCTTCTCCTAAAACACCTTATCCTCCCACCGTTCACAATCCTACCAACACCGACTGCTAAAATCAGAGCTAAGAGTAGTGTTGTTGGGTGTTCGCATAAATTGGTGATTTTTCGAAAGGTGAATAAGACACGGATAACTTTGTAAGAAATTGCAAACAGGCCCATACTGGTCAGGCAACATCATACATGTACTAGGTGGGTTTGGGGGTTAGCCCCTAGCTAGAAAGGCCAACACCTCACCCGCCCCCGAGACAGTTTTGGGGCCCCACAGACCCAAAAAATACAATACTAGTAGAGTAGTGGCTCCAGTACTAACAAACCACCTAAGAAACCACCGATTTTTAGCTTAAAATTCGCTTGAAAAGCGGTTGGAAGCCGTTTCCACTGCTGATATTTAAGAGAAATCGGTGCTTTTGGACGCTGGAAGCCCTTTTTAATAATTTTTTGTTTGTTTCTAGCTCTAAAACGCTATTTGGCAGCTATAATTTATGCTCTCTCTGGTCCAAACTACCTTAGACCCTTGGTTCTGGCAAAATGCCTCCACCCACCATGGCCACGGACCTGTTACATGCATGCTACCTACGATGGTCACACCAGTACATTCAATTCAAGTGAGTTCACAATGATAGTTAGTTAGTGGTTAGATAGAAATTTACATTTCACAGTGCGAGCGGTCCCTATGTCCGTCAATCAAATATTTGCACAAATTCCAACTATTTCTAAAGCCCATTGCTTTAAGTGAGCGCTAGATTAAACGCGCCACTAGAGCGATCCCTTCTGACAGCTTCGAATAAAAAAGAAGACACAAAAAACAGTCCGATTAATAATAAACAGCGGTTAGAAGAAAGATATAAAGACGCCGGCAAAAAACAGCTCACTTGATAAATGGCAGTTCTTTGCGCTTTGCAGGCGGCGTGAAACTCTTTCTTGCGTTTGTCCACATTCACGTAAAGTTTGGCCCACGGCTTCTGCGCCTGAAACCGACACCACAGAACATAGATGGGCCGGAAAAATTCGGGGGAGGGGGGGTCTGAAGAGTATAAAATTGCCTCCCCAAAAAAGTTCGCAAAAATCTTGGAGGGGTGGGCAGGCCAGCGGGTTTTGACACGAAATTCCTGTTTTTCTCAAAAAAAAAGGTCGCCAAAATTTTGGCGGGGGTAAAATCCCCGACCCATGCATGCCACAGATCAGATAGATTGCATTATTTCTCAGCTTCTGTGCGTTTAGTCCGGCCCCGCAAATAAACAATAACGGCGCACAGCTGATCGAAACGTAATAATGGCTGGAAGCAGGCGAAACCGGCCCGGGCGTCCAATCAATGATTCAGAGTGCTGCGGCCGCCCGAACCGAACAAATTTAGGTCAGCCTGTCTTTCTGTCGTTTCGGCTCAACCGCAATTAAATTAGACACACAAACCGATATATTGCTTTCGGAAACCGCCACTGATATGAATAATAACCGCCCAATTAGTATATAATTAGATTCGAGCACCATACATGTACCAGTGCTGTTACCCTTAGCCAGAAAGGCCAACTCCCATAACCCAGACAGTTTAGGGACCCCATCCAAAAATACAAGTACTAGTAGCGACTCCAGCAACTAACAAACTGGCTCGGAAATCACTAAATTATAGCCTAAAATTCGGTGGAAAGTCATTTTTTCTTGTCTTCCAAAGCTAAACGGGCAGAAGAAAATTGCAAACGATTTAAGCCGTCCATAAACGCAGAGTGCTGCTATTTTTAATGACACAGCACTATCCCCGAACTGATGAAAAGGCTGAAAAGCTCCGTTGTCGCTCGTTAAACGGCGCCATTGCCACGGACAAATAGCTGGACAATTTGCAAGAGAGCGATCGATGAGAAAAGTTCAGACACCTTTTTGAATGCGTCCTCAACTTCACGACTCTCTTTTATTCCAGTCAACGCCTTCTGATGAAAGTTCTCCTTCTGCCACATTTTCACTGTGTTGTAGACCTATAAAACTTGTCTTCTACCGACTGGAAGAGCAGAAAAAGAAACTAAAACGCGCCTCTTCAATTAACCGGTCGCGAATTCTCAGGTGCAAGTCGCACTTTTTGTCAGACTCTTCCAAAACGCCGCGCCACGCCGCCTCCATTGTGCCGTATTCGGGGCCTGAAGCACCATAAACAATCAGTTTAGGCTAAAGTGCCACCATTATCTTACACCTCAATACCCAATTGTAATCTCAGCTTGGGCAAAATCCCGCTTCCCATCGGCAGATGACCTGCTATGCCTACAGCCAGACATGGGCAAAGGAGGGCCGGACATACCACCTCAGCTGGCCGCTACCCCTTCAGGAATTTTTTTGAAGGATTTTGTATAGAAAATTATGATAAAAATACGCCTGGATTAGGTGTAAATGGGCTCAGAATAGCTTATTTTAACTTATTTAATGAGAAAGTAAAAAACCTTGCTTTTAGCAAAAATCGGACTTTTTTGCTTACCACCCCCTCAGGCGCTCCTACACCACTCAGCCCCCCTCAGGAATTGAAAATTCTACCCCCCCCTCAGCCGAAATGCTAGCCCATGTCTGCCTACAGCTAATCATGACTTTAATATTATTGATTACCCTAATTATTGGGTATTGGAGCAAACTCAACTTGAGCCAATCAAAATGTCTTCCTAACCTTTCTCAATAATTTCTGACCATTTCTTAGACCAGCCTCTGAGCGACTTGGCATAAGCAGCTTCGATCTCTCCCCTCTCCTTAATTAGCGACATCAGCTGTTGACACAGGGTCAAGCCATCGTCAATGCGTTTCACAGTTCGTTTATAGTGTCCGATCTCCCAGAAACTGTCCGAGGTTGGCACGACCGTTTCGTCCACCACCGACATTTTCACTTCTGCACCGTTCTCGGAAGCACTGGATGAGGAGTTGTGCGATTTGGGGGAGTAACCGCCGTTTACCGCGGGTGGCGACGCCTCTACAGCATTAGAATGCGTCATTAGCAAATGAACACAACCTAACCGCTGGCGCACGCAAGTCATGGTCTTAGCTGGATGAGTCAGCTAGCCGGGTTTTGATTATAGATTCAGACATAGCTATCAGCTGAAAGATGCTTCTCTTGCACAACACGTGCACGCTTTGATATTAACCTTTGACGGCAACAAGAGTCAGACTAACGTTGGGATAGCCGAATGTATAAGTCTAACGACCAAATTAACTTTGGTGCTTGAGTGAACGCGTTGGTTGGTCAGCATACTCTAGGGCATGTTAGTCGAAACTGGTGACTTAGACAGGATCAAGTGGTGGTTGAAGGATACCAAGCATGTAGCATACTGATAATAATCATATCGGAAACCAACGAAGCTATAAAAGAAAAGCTAGAGTGCTTAACGAGTTACTGAAATTGTCTCAAGCAGTTGTAATTCATGACAAATTACTACATAATTCAATTTACCTGATAATAGCAGGACAGTAAACAGAGAAAATAAAGTGTCACCTGAAAACAACAGATGGAAAGCGAAAACAAAAGTTAAGAAATTTTTATCTGTGCTAAAAATCGCGATTACTAATGCCATATGCAATGCTTTTGCAAATTTATTTACATTTTTGACTGCATTGTCGGCTGCTGTTGGTTGTTGTTAGCACTAGAGATCGGCCCAGTTTTTGCAAGGTAATTCGCATCTACACACTGTATGAAAGAAAGCGCTGAACCAAAGAAAACATTAAAATTGAGCAAAATATCACAAGTTTCAAAGAATCGATTTCTAGATTTCACTTTGTAAAAGGTAATTCGCATCTACACACTGTATGAGAGAAAGCGCTTAACCCAAGAAACCGTAGAGTTGAGCTAAATATGGCAATTTTCAAAGTATCGATTTCTATGTTTACAAGCTCAATGCCCTTTAGAGAGCTTAGGGGAGGAATGGATGGTGTTTGTGGAGGAGGAAGTAACAAATATTTGAACAAAGGCCAATTCTACTAGCGACGCACCAGCCAACAGAGAGCCAAGTCTAGCCAATCCTAACTTTTGCGGCGTTAATCAAAGCCACCGACAGACGATATTGGATTTCCAAAAAGTCGCATCATTAACGCTGTCACTCACTCTAGGCGCTGCGTGCGTGCGTGAAGAGAGCGTTGAACTGAACCAAAACAAAACATTTTAAAAATCCGCGCAAAAAAACTGCAAAACTTACCGCGATCAGCCGCCAACGCCGTTGTGTCTTTCATAGTTGCCAGAAAAACAGGAGACAGACAGACAGACAGCGCGAACGGACCGAGAGGCAAGCGCAGCCTACCGACAAACAAGAGGAGAGAGAGAGGCAAGTGCGACCGAGTAAGAGTGACCTTTGGACAAGACAAACGGCCGACGATCGTTGTGCAAACAGTGAGAACGATTACACTGGACACACGCCCAGGTATTCGCAGAGAAACTAGGCGACAATTGCAACTACAAGGACACAACTGCCTTGCCTGCCTGCCGGATGTTTGTGGCAAATTGCTCACTTATCGATCGGCTTCACAATTTTACTACAGGTCAAGAGACTTTAATCGCGCCTACAAATTAAAAGACAACGCGTCCTATAAACAACCTGACAGTGGTTATGTTTTACAGGCGATGCTCTGGTCAGTTGGAGAAAACCGGTTTGTGAATAAAGAAAGCAAACTGATTGAGAGTGGAGACAGAAAGTGGTACTGAAAGTACCGAAACTTTTTAAACAAGCGGAGAAAAAATGAAAGGAGGAATTGCGGCTTACAGCCGGTTCTGACCCGCTCAGAACGCTGAAACCTGCAAAATCAGCAAAGTTTGCAACTTTGCCGATACACATGCCGAAAGCGAATGTTGTCAAAGAGGGAAAATAATGGGAAGCGTTCAGACGAACAAATGTCTTAGTCACAGTCTTAGTCTTTGAGGTCTCAGAGTTGCATTGACCGATTTATGCAAGTTTGCAAAGAAATCTCTATTCAGCCAAATCTGTTATTCATGGACTGAGGCATTTGTTCGTCTGAACGCTTCAATTATTCTTTAAACCAAACAAAAAAGTGTAAAATCGTAGAAGCACTGCCGGCCAGACAGTCTAACAAATAGCAGTGTTACTAAGAACCAAAAAAGGGATGAAAGTGCTCACGATTCAGTTACAGTCGGCTTAAAATGTGTCACCTGACCAAGTTTAATCGCACAACAAACCACCTACACACACACAGGCGGTGGGGACGCATGAATGGTAGGAAACGTGAATTTGCCCAGCGCAGCTCTGTCGGCCTATACGACATGCCGCCTTATACCTACCACACACTATCTGTTGTCACTATTAGACGATAATACACAAACATAACGCGGCCTGTAGCTGGATAACTCATTCAAAACAGACTGTTACTTACAAGATAAACTTGTTTTCACAATTATTATCCAACAAAGGTCGTGTTGATCGTTTAGATTGACTCCTAGACTCTACCGCAACGAGGTGGACTGGGAAGGCAACAAACCAATCTACAGGGTGTCTAAAAAATGATCACATTTCTTTTTACTGCCATTTCCGCAAATTTTGACCAAATAGGCTGAAATTTGGACTATAGGTGCCAAAATTCGGGGAATTTTATGTGTTAAAGTTTGGTGCACTAGGCTTGACTCATTCCCGAGAAATTTCAAAAAAGTGAAATTTGTAAAATCAATAGTGAAAGCCGGTCACCGAAAAAATGATCACATTTCTTTTCACTGCCATTTCCGTAAATTTTGACCAAATAGGCTGAAATTTAGACCATAGATGCCAAGATTCGGGGAATTGTATGTGTTAAAGCTTGGAGCACTAGGCTTGACTATTTCTCGAGAAATTTCAAAAAAAGTGAAATTTGGTAATTTCAATAGCGAAAGCCGGTCACCGAAAAAACGTTACATTACATTATCGCCAAAACTCTAACGATAGCGTTGTCTCGGGGAAGGGTGGGGCGTGAGGGGGGTTTGGCCTTTCCAGCAGGGGGTAACCCCCCAAACCCCCCAAGTACATGTATGAAAGGGGGTATGATTCCCCTAATCGATATAATCACCATTTGGTAAATGTATAGTTTCCGGGCGTAAAATCAGGAACTGGCCCCAGATTAAAATTAATACTTTTAATGATCATAACTTATTATAAATTAACAAGTTTTATCGATAAATATCGATTATCGATTATTTTTTGGCAAAATTCCAAAATCGTCCAAAATGGTCATGTATATCATTTGAAAGCCCTTCATCTGACGAGTCTAATGATCACTAAATCAGCATAGGGCACGCCCCGGGAGGCCTGTTTTGCCAAATATAAAAGTACCCCCAGAGACGCATCAGTATAGGCACGCTCCGGAGGGCCTGTTTTAAAAACATAAAAGTACCCCTAGGGGACGCATCGGTATAGGGCACGCTCCAGAGGGCCCGTTTTAAAAACATAAAAGTACCCCTAGGCGCCGCGTCGTTGGCTCAGTGGGTAGTTCGCTGCCTCTGAGTCACGGTGGCCACTGCATCCCTAGCGGTTGTAGTGGTTCATCCTCTCGGCGCGGCAAGTTTCTTGCTGCAAAGAGTTGGTCGTCGGCACAATGCTCCACCGGCGTGTTCCGGTTTCCTCCATTCCGGTTTCCTCCATTCCGTTTTCCTCCATTCCGGTTTCCTCCGTTCCGGTTTCCTCCGTTAATTTTCCGGTTTCCTCCGTTTTGAAATTTTACTTTTTTGGTGCATATTTCAGGAATTCAATTTTGAAGGCACTAACTATAAAATTAAATAATAATAAACTGTATTAACGCAAGATTTGAATAGTAATTAACTGTATTAACGTTGGGTTTTTTATTTAGAAATTTCAGCAGTTATGCGGCACTTTGTCGCTTTCACTTGTTTGTTGCCCTCAGTTGCATAATTGACCACGATTAAATGGCGATTGGCCGCCGATGCCCTCAGGCCGACACTGACACTAGTAAAGGTGCCGCATGCTCAGCGCACTGTTTAATTGGTCGGGAACCCTTGGCGGCCATAAAAGATTGTAAAGGTGGGTTCACATAGTCGGTCGGCGTCGGCAGCGCGGCAACTCGGGAAATCGACCCCAATTTGAGTACACACATAAGCATGCAGCAGTTAGTTGCCCTCTTAGTTGAATAATTGACAACGATTAGACACTCGCCAAAAGACTGCTGTTGTTTTTTGAGAAAATGAGTTGAGAGAAAAGTATTTCTTGGTTGGAAGAAGCTGATTAGGCAGTGCCAACCAAACTTCTACCGATTCCTCAGCAAGATGATCAACGAGCAAAGCATGTCATGGCCGCGGAAACCTACAGGAGCGTCGAAATAAAGTCTACGAGCATGTGAACAGGCAGCTCAACACACTCACCACACAGTTCACACAGGTGCTCTGGCTGCGAACAGATTAGTGCAGTGTAGCTTACGCTTTGTCTGAGCCTGACCTCAAGGCAGCCGCAGCCAATCGCTGTTTAATCGTTGTCAATTATTCAACCAAGAGGCCAACAAACAAGCGAAAGCGACAAAGTGCCGCATAACTGCTGCAATTTCTGAAAAAACCCCAGTCTTGCGTTAATACAGTTCATTATTGTTTAATTTTATAGTTAGTACCTTCAAAATTCAATTTCTGAAATAGATATGCACCAAAACAGTAAAATTTCAAAACGGAGGAAACCGGAAAATTAATGGAGGAAACCGGAACGGAGGAAACCGGAACAAACCGCTCCACCCAGGCCACCGAAAGCTGGTTACAGCGAGTAGGTAAAATGGGAACCGACTGGATCTGCCGTTGCACCGAAGCCGCTCCACAAAGCATGCCGCGTTGAGAAGAAGATCTACGATGTCAGAAGCTGTCTGAGAAACCAACCATGCCGGGAGCCCTCTGGCATATGGGGCACCAGCGGGCCGTCGGGAGCTGTCAGCATCATGGCATCGACACGCCGGCCGCCCTCCTGGTGACCGGCACCCAGCAGCATGGCTAGGAGTGGCTGGCAGTGAAAGAAGGGCAACGACCGAGATGACGAATCACAGGGAAGCGAAATGGACCTCGAGTCTGATCGCAGGCCGTAAGGCCCCCCGCACATCGGATCGGATCGGTACCCCTAGGCATACATGGGCCGGAAAAATCCGGAGGGGGGTAGGGGGGTCTGGAGACCTCGGGGGCGGGGGGGGGTCCCCCCCGAAAAAAGGCCAAAAAAAGCATATTTTGCCTTAAATAAGCGAAATTTCCTCCCTCTGGGAGGAGGGGGTGGGGCAGGGGGTATGGCCGGCCGAGGGGGAGGGGTATACCCCCTTACCCCCCGGCCCATGTATGCCCCTAGAGGACGCATCAGTATAGGCACGCTCTGGAGGGCCTGTTTTAAAAACATAAAAGTACCCCTAGGGGACGCATCGGTATAGGGCACACTCCAGAGGGCCCGTTTTAAAAACATAGAAGTACCCCTAGGCATACATGGGCCGGAAAAATCCGGAGGGGGGTAAGGGGGTCTGGAGACCTCGGGGGCGGGGGGTCCCCCGAAAAAAGGCCAAAAAAAGCCTATTTTGCCTTAAATAAGCGAAATTTCCTCCCTCCGGGAGGAGGGGGTGGGGCAGGGGGTATGGCCGGCCGAGGGGGAAGGGTATACCCCCTTACCCCCCGGCCCATGTATGCCCCTAGAGGACGCATCAGTATAAGGCACGCTCTGGAGGACCTGTTTTAAAAACATAAAAGTACCCCTAGGGGACGCATCAGTATAGTGATGCGTACCCCCTAGGCGCATTTTTATATTTGGAAAAACAGGCCCTCCACCGTGCCTATACTGATGCGTCCCCTAGGGGTACTTTTATATTTGGAAAACAGGCCCTCCGGAGCGTGCCTATACTGATACGTCCCCTAGGGGTACTTAAATATTTGGAAAACAGGCTAGAGATGTGCACGGGCACCTTTTTTCCGGCCCGGCCCGGCGGGCCGATCAGGTGAGGCATGCCCGGCCCGCCATGCCCGATGGGCATCCAAATCGGGCCCGGCCCGGCCCGCCCAAAATCCGGCCCGGCCCTGTCCGGCCCGTTAATTTTGGTTTGTCTTAGTAATTTTTTTGAAAATTTGGCATGAATTTTCAGATTAAAAGCTAAATTTCATGTTAAGTTTTGAAAATTGGCAGTTTAAAACAGCGAATTTCAAATTTATGCTTGCTTTTAATTAGAGTGCGAACTGGTATTGGGTTTGTTTTCCAGGAATTGGATATTGGGGTTTTTTGTCATTGATAATGATACACAATGTACTAATACCATACATGTACATTACATATCCAGGGAGTGGGGGTGGTTGGTTGACACCCTTTTTAAAGCCAGACGCGGAAGCGCAACCCTATAAATCAAAGTGTGCACTTGAATCTAAGCCTGAGCTCCAAATTGAGGCTTAAAATTAAAAGTTGGTCAGCAGGTGGGGTAAAGGCTTGTGTACGGACGGCACCAAGGCTTAAATTACTGTTAAAATAATTCTGCATACGGTAGAACGGCGCGTATTTTGTATTCATTTGGGGCTATGAACCTAATCAAGGTGTTCTTTTTTGTATTCTGCTGTTCTTTATACAAGCCCGACGGGCATCAAAATCGGGCCCGGCCCGTGGGCCTGAAAATGGTGCCAGGCCCGGCCCGTCCAAAATCGTTGACAGACATGCCGGCCCGTGCACATCTCTAAACCAGGCCCTCTGGAGCGTGCCTATACTGATGCGTCTCTAGGGGTACTTTTATATTTGGCAAAACAGGCCCCTGGGGCGTGCCCTATGCTGATATAGTGATCATTAGACCCGTCAGATGAAGGGCTTTCAAATAATATATAACATGACCATTTTTTGGACGATTTTGAAATTTTGCCAAAAAAAAATAATCGATAATCGATATTTATCGATGAAACTTGTTCATTTATAATTAGTTATGATCATTAAAAGTATGTATTTCAATCTGGGGTCGGTTCCTGATTTTACGCCCGGAAACTATATACAGTGGCGGCCAAAAGTTTGGACGCACCCCCAAAATTTTCAGTTTTTTGTTATTAACACTTGTTCTGTTTGCAGCTTGCGGATGAAGTTGCGTGCTAAGTGTGTGCATAGTACCCCTACATAACCTGAAACCATATGGTGTTCAGTCCCCCTCACGTTGCTGTAGTATGAATCCATTTTCGAAGGACCCCAGAAAAATGGGTGGACAAAAGTTTGGACGCACCTATGATTATCTTGATTTTTTGCTTTTCCAGATGTTTTGTAGGGAACCTAGCGGCCGTTAATATGTGTAGCTGCTATTTAGTCTTCTTTTTATTGCAATTTAGCGGCAGTTTGGAGGATGGCTCAGTCCAACCAACTTATTCAACTAAAGAGGGTTCTCGTGCTTGAGCTGAGACAGAGTGGTCTCTCTAATCTCAGATAGCCTGACAAGTCGGGTGTTCTGGAAATAGGTGTTCGTTCTCCCTTAGTCCTCCTCTCTGAAACCGGTTCAAACTTCAATCGGAAACGGACCAGTCGACCGAAATCGCATACAACATGGCAGGAATGGGTCCTTGTGACGAGATGTCTAGTTGATCGGCATAAGACTGCTCATAAGGTAACAGAGCAAATCGAGGCTGCATGTGGTCAAAGCATCTCTGCATGAACCCCGCACCGAATTCTACTGCGAAAAGGGTTGAGTTGTTGCATCGCACGGAAAAAAACACCCATCAACTTTTGTGACCGCAAAAACGGTTACTGTGGGCAAAGGCCCACTTACATTGAACCATTGCAGATTGGTTCCAAGGTTTTCTGGAGGGACGAAAAGAAGTGGAATCGGTGCGGAAGCGATGGCCGGCTATATGTCAAGCCGTTTGCGGGCGAGGAATTCCGACCAGACTGTGCAGAGCATTGTAAAGTGGGGAGGCGGTAGCATTATGATGTGGACTTCTTTCCCATTGAAAGGCCCAGGGGCCAATCTCTCACCTTACAAAATTTTGTAAAATCATTTGTTTTGTAGACAATCTTGTCAAATCTGAAAAGAGACACTCTCTCACCTTACAAAGTTTGTCAGCAAAATTACAAACACTTTCTGACAAATACAAACGATTTTATCAAGGTGAGAGAGCGGTTTTACAAAACTCACTCTCTCACCTTACAAAGATTTAAAATAATCTGACAAAGTTTGTAAGAAAATTATCACGCGATTTTGCATGATACAGTCGTGTGAAAAATGGTTTTAAGTGACAGTTATGACGAGCGCATTCGTCTCCGCTGAAGAAGAAAAAGGGTGTATTGGCCAAGTAATAACTCTGCATTCGATGGGCTGAACGCTACGTGCCGATTTCGCTTGAACGCCGAGTAATTGGGTGGTTACTGGAACAACCTTCATACAAGAATGCAGTGGAGCCGTTTTGCCGAAAAATCTCCTTCTCCAAACGACCGGCAGCTTATTTGCTTGCGTTTATACTTGCTATGAGCGATTTCTGCAGACTTGTCATTGACTTGCAGATGCCTTTCGTCCTTCTGAGTCGTCTGTCTGGCGCCACGTACATGAAACTGTTCGCCTAATGAACAAACAACTGTTTGATGAGACTGTCTGCTTTCCGATCCGATCGGAGCTGAACCAACAAATTATCCCCTTCGAGCAAACCATCTAACTTCAGGCTAATTCTTGTCGAGCTAATTTGATTTTTTTACAAAATTGTGTCTCGCTAATCCGGTAGGGCGTTCCGATTAGAAATTCATCGTTCGGGCTCAGTGGGAGGATTAGAAATGACTACGAAATGAAACCGCTTATATGACGCCGTCCGATTTGATTTTATTTCGAGTTAGACCGCTATTAGATATCAATTGTAATCATGTACGCCCGAAAACAAAACCAATCAGATCCTAATCGGGCTCGAACCCCTATGTGTTACGCGCCGTGAGCATGGTAGGCAAGATGCTACCCAATGCATCACGGACGCGGACAACATCCTCTAGCAGTTACGATATTGACTTACGATATTGTTCCTAATCAGGACAGTGCTCTAATACCGCGCTAATTTTCATACGCCATATGGCGTGGAGTCTTCCCCAAACGGTTATGGGACAGTTCAACAGACTTGAGCCACTTCCAAATGTGTGCAGTCAGACATGGGCTTTTAGCATTTTGGCTGAGCGGTCTATAAAGATATCTTGATGGGGATGGGGGTTGGTGCGGTTGAGGGGTTGGGTAGTAAGTAAGAAGGGCCGACTTTTGGATATGTAAAGGTTTGTTAGCTTATTTTTCGTTAAAATAGGCTAGAGTAAGCTATTTTGAGCTCATTTACACGTATTCACATTCATTTATGCCTACTGTTATTTTATTTTTTTTGTACAAAATATACAAAAAATTCCTGAGGGGGCGTAAAGTGGGCCCGAGAGGGTACATAGGTCATGGTCATGGTCGCCCCTCAGCCTTCCCTTTGCTCATGTCTGTGTGCGGTGCTTTGCTGACTCGCTCGAAAGCTTGAGTTACTGTTTATTTATTTTCTTGTTCCGCCAGCAGTTCGTTATTTGTGTCTACTGTACATAAACTGTTTGATTTCTTCCTTAACATGCACTCAACTAGCAAGTAACCATCAACACCGATTTCTTCGACAGCAGGCGAATCTCGGCCGCTTATGTCTCTCTTTCAATTGCCGACCTGCCAACTGACCCTAGCCTCCAGATCAGCGCAGAGCGCCAGTCATTAGTATGTCCAAACTCCGAGTTTTTCTTCTTTTGTGGCTCCAGCACTGAATTTTCGGAACAAGTTGCTTTGTGCTCTTCAATTTGAACGGGAGGCTATTTTTTGGTGCTGGTCAGTGAGGTCCGGTCGTTCTGACGCCATCAGATTTCCGTTTGCCGCCAACTTTGGATGAACTCATTTTTTTAAGCAACCTGACAAATTTGTAAACGCGTCCGACAATTACAAGACTTGTCAGGACAAATATTTGTAAGGTGAGAGAGTGCAGTTCGCGCTGTTTGTAAAATTTTCAAAAGCTTTGTAAAAATCCTACCAATTTGTCAGGAACTTACAGATGTTTATCGTATCTCTTGTTTGTCAGGTGAGAGAGCGGAATTTGTAAGATTTGTAAAATTTTTACAAACTTGTAGGATTTTGTTTGTAATTCCGTTTGTAAGGTGAGAGATTGGCCCCAGGGCCCATTTGTTGTATCCATAGGATTATGGCTAAAACCGTCTACACCAACATGTAGGTAGACATCATGCTCTCATGTGTAGAACAGAACCTCGGGCTGAATTGGCTGTTTCAACAGGATAATGACCCCGAACACATGGCGAGGTCAGTCAAACAGTGATTCGCTAACTACAAAGTCGCAGTTTTGGACCGGCCTGCTCAGTCACCTGACCTGAATCCAATCGAAAATTTGTGGAGATATGTCCAGAGAGACGTTATCAGTAAAGCACCCCTAGATCTGTCCGATCTGGAAACTGCCATCATCGAATTTTGGCTTTGTATTCCCCAGTCTGTGTGCCAGAAACTAGTCAACTCTAAGCCCAAGCGCTGTGCAGTTGTGGTCAAGTCTTCTGGCTTCATAACAAAGTGCTAGTCGCCTAAATACATGTTTCATTCTTGCTTGTTCTTTATTGTTGCAGGTTGCTCCGTTTTTTTTTAAAAATCAGTTGGTGCGTCCAAACTTTTGTCCACCTATTTTTCTGGGGTCTTTGGAAAATGGATTCATACTACAGCAAAGTCAGGGGGACCGAAGACCATATGGTTTCAGGTTATGCAGGGCTACTATGCACAAACTTAGCACACAACTTCATCCGCAAACTGCAAACAGAACAGGTGTTATTAACGGAAAACTGAAAATTTTGGGGGTGCGTCCAAACTTTTGGCCGCCACTGTAGGTACATTTACCCTACATTTTTGTAAGGAAGCAATCTATAGGCTGTTTTTGAATTTCGGTGTATAAACTCCAGGATTGCCGCATACCGAACCCAGGCACAGCGCGATTTTAGATAGGTATAAACTACAGACCTTTTACAGGTCTAAAACCGAGGCTAAAAGTTGGGTTTGACGGCGGGTGGGTGGGACGAATGGAATGGATGACAGACCATCTCCAACAATGCGGGAAATGGGGACGACATTTTTACGCGCGAATGCAATCAAATGAGGCAAAGGTGCGTTTCCAACATGACTTCACTCCTTTCTTACTTTAATTATCCTCTCCCAATTATTTACGCACTATACACGAAAATCTAATTTTTCACCCGCCCTAATACCTATCTATCTACAACAACTTCATACAACAA
Source organism: Sabatieria punctata (assembly GCA_030248155.1). Classification (NCBI taxonomy): domain Eukaryota; kingdom Metazoa; phylum Nematoda; class Chromadorea; order Araeolaimida; family Comesomatidae; genus Sabatieria; species Sabatieria punctata. The sequence goes on from JASANB010003333.1 coordinate 106,920, forward strand.
AGTCAAAACTGAGGTGCATAAAAACGGCTAAAGCTAAAAAGCACCGTCAGCCTCATCAGACCGCTCTCTGACGATAAATCTTCACACGACCGTTTTTAAACACCGACGGCAAATCGACGCCCTTTTCCCCCAAAAGGGTGTAATAAGGCAGGCCGACGATGCTGCCAAAATTCGTCTACCAATTTAGTGTAGGTGATTCCTAAGGGTTTTTGCCAGGTTTTTTAGTTTGTTTGTTTGTTTGTTTGTTTAGATTCCACTGTCCTTTCGGACAGCTCAGGACACCCCGCGCTCTTATCAGAGCCTTTCAATGGAGTGCCCTGCCTACAAACATCCCTCCCCTTTGCTGTCATAGAGTGCAACGGCAGCTCCGGTTCGGCTCAAGTCCCAGAAAAGTCCTAGAAAAACTCCGACCCAGGTTTTCAAAACTCTCAGAAAAATCTCCTAACTCCAATCTCAAAATCTTCCTCCAATCCCAAATCAAAAACTCCTAGATCTAGGAGGAAAACTCCTAACCTGGCAACCCTGTGTGTGGGTGGAAACGTTCCCTCAGCATCAGAATCGGCTTTAAAATCGTATGTGTTACTGTAGGAAGGATCCGGCATAAAACTTTGCGACCATATGGTCATATGGTCATCAAAAAACACGAAAATTGAGGTTGAGTTTACTGTAGGCAGCACTAAAAATCAACTGTAAACACTAAATTGAAACTTCTCTCGCGCTTCGGATTTGACGTTGTTTCACTATGGAAAACTGAATTTTTTTTTCACTGTTTTCGCAATTGCGCAAGAATGACTGAACGGAATCGCAGGTGAAATAGCTCACTAGATGATCCGTGTTGAGCGCTTTTGGATTAGGTCGGTCCTGTTTTATAACAAGTTGAAATCGTTGTTCGCTTTAACAAAATGTTAATCCTGGAGCAAAATTCCTTACTTTTCCGGATGATTTTTACAACACTTCTTCATCGGTATTTCAAAGAACCGACACACGTTTCTTTTTAAAATATGTAGTTATTTACTTTTTTAAATATAAGAATTTGTGACCGACTGCTCGAAGCGGTTAATGGCTACGAAACGTTAAGTACGTGCACAAATCGCCGTTGTCACTTTTTATTTGCTAGGCGGCGCTTTGCCCGAAATTAACTTGCTAGGAATTTGCTATTTGCTACACGATTTCGCCCAAAAATAAATTAACTTGCTATTTGTTATTAACTTGCTGGGAAACATCACTCCACAATTACACCCTGGCGAAGAAGTCCATTTCGATGTCACTCCTGATCCATTCGACCGTGCTGCGAACGTCATCCCCTATGGTTTCTATTCTTCCTCTCATAGTTCTCAAGGTTCCAGCTCTCCAACATCTCGTGCTTCCGGACGATCGTCAGGCACAGATGTAGCCCCGATTCAACAACGACGCTCGTCCGAGGGGGCGATGAAAGATATCTATACTCAGCCTTTGCATTTCCATTGTCATTGTTTGTTAGTGTGCTCTTCAGTAAATTCTCGTCAATATGTAAGTAGGAAAGCGAGTATGATCTAACGCTCATGCTTTCAGTTTTTAACAAGTTTTTATTTCTTTTCGAAAGGGTCCGTATGATATGTATGATGGTAAGAAAACGTTGTTCACAAAGCTAAATGACAGAGTGTCCTCGTCTGATAGGCTGCTTGTTAATACATTCAAACAGTAAAGATTAGTCTATGGGTTCATTTGGATACTCTCTCAATTGTCTCCAACTACGATGTATGAGTGGAACGCTCGAAAACCCTTGCAGCATTGCTTCCTGGCTCCACATGTATCTGGCTGAGGCGACTTCCTTATTGCCAGGGAGCTGGAATTATGCCACGCACGAAAGCCGGAATAATGCAAGAAAACTGCAAACACATTGCTGATAATTTATAATCGAACATACTGTAATTAGTTTCAGATTTTCGTACGTTCAGATTCAGGAGCGTTAGTGTTTCCGAGTAAATTTATTTTGAAATTAAATAACTATTAAATTGCTTGCTCAGCCTTCAGATGAAAATAACTTGCTATTAATTTGCTTGGTACCCAAATTCTGAAATTTAATTTGATACAAATTTGTTATTTGATATGAATTAAATATAAATTTGCTAAAATCAATAGTCAATTCCTGAGGAAACAGCTCAAACCCTGGGTCGCGTCAGTCCAAAATGACTTGACCTTTCTTTAGATGGCGACAAATGGTCTACAAATTAGCATTTAATGAGTTGATATCTTTGCTATAAGCATGAACAAGGTCATCTTTGGACTGAACTTGTTGCTTTGTATGTAGCCATACTTTGGTTAATGAAGCTGCCGAACCAAGCAAGTTTATATCAAATTCATATCAAATTTATATCAAATTTCTAGGCCAAGTTTACGAAATTTAATATAATTTTAATTTGTTTGACAGTCATCGCGAGAAATTTAATTTGTTATTAAATTGCTATTTACTTGGTGATTTTGCCCAAAACAATTTAATTTTGTTATTTAATTTTAATTTGATCGGAAACACTAAGGAGCGTACGCAACCGAGCGGAAACAACGGCCGTTTATAAAGCCAGGAATGTATAAGGAAGAATGTGTCACTCTGAGGCCGACCGCTTGCAGCACCTGATATACCTAAAAGCCCTCCATATAGTAAAACTGACTGGTCGGGCCGGGCCTGAAAAATTGTGCCCGTGCACATCTCTAGCGCACCACAGACCGACATTTTGAGATCTCCCAGCACGTACTTATCGGCTCAGAATTATATAAGTTACAATGTACGTATACTTTACACAACTTGAGAACACTTCTATAATGTATTTACTTGATGCTCTACGCTCTATGTACTGTAAGCAGTTACAAAATTGACAAGGCTCCTGTCCTGAGCTGTCTCGTCTCGCTAATTGCTCGATTTTGGGCTTTTCTAGATTGAAATAAGGACGAATTTCATGGACGTTTCACTACTATTATCATTATTGTTGTGCAGTGTCTGAAACAAGTAGTAATATCAAAGAATTATGCTTAAAGAAAATAAAAAAGCGCGGAACACGAAAAGAAAAAGGCTAGGCTAGTATAATTTGTATAGGACACCGATGACCGATTATAACTAATTTTTTGCCTACTATATGATTATTAATTGGATAAAACACCAAACAGAAAGAAGAAATTTGCAAAAAGTGAAAGAATGTGCGTCAGCCGTATTTGCAGAGGTCTTCCTACTTATCCAGGGCCTAAGGACGAAAAAATAACAAAAACAATCCAGAATCGCCTGAATGCGAGAACAGCACTGTCGGCATCATCGGATCGGTGGGGGAAAAGGCCGTTTATATGTAAACGGTGTATTTTAAAAATGGAAGTGCGGTGCTACGGTGCTTTTTGCCTTTTGCCGAGAAAACAAAACAAAACACTCACAAACACTTGGATTACTAATAGGACCTATTACGTTTATCCATCAATACTGATGTTGAGCGTTGTTTCTGGATTTGAAGTATCGAGTTTTTCTATGCTTCTCAGTTGCATGTGCGTATGTGTAAGCAGATCTCTACACATCTGATTATTACTCGGTCGATCTAGTCGCTGTGTGCAGAAAGAATTATCAACAAAACCCTTTATTCATGTGACTGACTGACGTACATAACACGAGCGTCAGTTAAAAACATAACAGTGAAAGAATATCAGTTAGTCTGCCAAGCTTTACATAAACTCAAACCTATTTTTATCGTTCTCAACCGAGTTGGCAGACTTGAACTTAAAAAAAACGCAGCACATATTTTCTAATGTCCTCGTTTTTAGCCGCATACACAAACGGATTACAGCCGGTATTAATGGCAGACCCTATAGCACTGATGCCAGCAATGTAGCCCAGTATATAGGGCGGAAATTTGAGCAAGGTGCCGATAAAGACCAAATAATTTGGCGCGAAAAAAAACAGCGAATACAAGAACAACACCCAATTAATGGCTTTGCTCACTTTCAACTGACGCTCCATCGCGCGGTCGCGCAATTGCGCGATTTGCTGGCGTTTAGTCTGCTCATTCATCTTGTACATGGCTGTTACGTAAACCAGCACTACAGAAGGACACACCAAAACAATGAACAAGACATAGAGACCAAGAAAGAGAGTGGGAGTAAGGGCTCCCGACACGCAGGAGACAGAGATGGACAAGAGCTCCTCACCGAGAAACATGGTAGAGGACAGTGCAAGTCCGAAGATCAGAGAAAAGCAGACACAACGAATGGCATATCGCTTGTGACGTTTCACTCTGTAGACGTTCGGCTTGTCGAAGGCCTGCAGTCGGTCCCAGGCCACGAACAGAGTCATCAGTTGACTGCTGGTCACCCCTGCGGCGCTTGGAAACGAAAGCAACAGGCAGCCTAAATTGGTGGTGGATATCGGTCGCGCTCGCAGAATTAGCTGCCCGGTCGACACGAGGGTTAGGCCGAATCCTGAAACTTTTTGTTCTTTCAGATTTTCGGATTAAGGACTCATTTTCTTCGCTGTAATACAATCCCTTCGCAATTACATAGGAAATTATTGACAAAATTATAAGCGCATAAGTATATTGGTAGGCATACAGCCCTCCCAGAGAGAAAACTTTTTCACTGTTCTAAGCCAAAAAGGCGTTTTTTGGACTTTTTTGGGACACCCCAAGAACGAAGGGCGTTGTCGTTGGGGGCAAAGGGGCCCGTCCTCCCAAGCCTGATTTTTCGGGAAAAGATCCCCAGCGTATTTTTGGGGCACTTGAAAACGCATTTTTAGGTTCCAAAGTAAAGAAAATCTTCGCCCAGACTATAGATTCTGCTGCACAAAATAGGGTTTTCGCCTACCCTACAACCCAAAACAAGGTTTTACTCTGATTGGAATTGGAAACTCTGATTAGGGTTTTTAGCTTATTTTGAAGCCCTAAACAGGATTTTTGTAAGACTTAGGAGTCCTAAATAGGGATTTTAGGTTACTTTGAAGCCGTGATTAGGGTTTTTAGGTTACTTTGAAACCATGATTAGGGATTTTCGGTTATTTTGAAACCCTGATTAGGGATTTCAGATTACTTTGAAACCCTGATTAGATTAGGGATTTTAGGTTTACTTTGAAACCCTGATTACGGATTTTAGGTTAATTTGAAACCCTGATTAGATTAGGGATTTTTGGTTTACTTTGAAATCCTGATTAGGGATTTTAGGTTAATTTGAAACCCTGATTAGGCATTTTAGGTCACGTACTTTGAAATCCGCCGAGTCCGGCCGGGATGGTTTGAGGGTTTGGGAGTAGTTTTTTATAGTCTAGGCTGTACTTTAGCCAAAACAAGCTTTTCTTTAATCTGTTTTATATCAGGTTTGCTGTATCATCAGAAGATTGCTTTGTGCGTGCTGTACTAGATTTAGTTTTCGCACAACCGAGTTTGCAAGATTTTTGGGCGATTTTAACCGCAACTAGTACGTGAAGGTTCGGGGAGTCCCTAAACTGTCTCCGAGGGGGAGTTGGGCTTTCTAGCCGGGGTAACCAGAACCACCAAACCCCTCGATGTGCCCATACCAACTGACCGGCCAAGCAGTCGGTGAGAGCGAGTGACGTGAGCAGAGGCAGACAGACTTTTTGTCGCAGTGCTGAGAAGCGCAGGTAGGAGCCGACCACTGCTGCGTTTCCAACCAGACCGGGAACACTGATGAGCAAGAGAAGCGAAAATTGAGCAACTTGACTGTTCCCGCTCTCTACTGTTTGGTTAGCCATCGCACAAACAGCCTCAGCACAACCTGGGCTGGGCTTTGTCTGTGTGCTTTTGCACGTCGCTTGGGTCCTAATATCTACTGTAGGAGGTACAAGCAGGTGAAAAATAGCCAATTAGCAGGTACTTGTTGAGCTACCTGCGTAGATATCTGGCAGTTAATCAACATACATGCCCCGGGGCTCTATACACACAGCTTGGGCTGCCAGCTCGCACGCACCCACTATCCTGAACCCATAAGCTCTCATAGAACTGCTAACTTTTCGCGTGCAGTCGGTCCCATTGAGGTTAAACCGGCTTTGCAACCAGCCTCCGCGCATCTTCATCACTCGGCAGGACAAACAGTTGGGCAGGGAGTCTGGCTAACCTGTGACTACCGGCCAGCACGCATGTTCGGTGCTACCCAGCTGCAGGGCGGTAGTTGGCTTCTGATGCTGTCTGTCAGAGCAGCCAGTGGTCTGACAGTTGACCTCTTTGAACAAGGCCGCGTTTGATAGGTCGGTCATTACAGCTGTCTGAAATAAAGCAAAACATAAGAGTGAGCCTATCGATAAAGAAAGGGATTGGCGGCTATTTCGGTGGGTGGGTTCGGGAAGAAAGATCGATTTGAGGCAGACATTGGCAAAGGGGGCTTTTTGCCAGAATTTTGTAGAGAGAAATATGATAACAATATGCCAAAATTAGGTGTAAATGAGCTCAGAATAATAGCTTATTTTAACCTATTTAAACGAAAAGAAGCAAAATGTTTTATTTTGGTCAAAAATCGGACTTTTTGGTTTACCATCTCCTCAACCCCATCAGGCGCTCCCACCGAACATCAGGAATTGAAAATTCCATCCCCCTTCAGCCGAAATGCTAGCCCATATCTGGTTTCAGGTCGGTTGAGGGGGTAAAAACAGTCAATTTGGCCATTATTTTCGAAATTCTACTGCCTGAATTGAAATTACGACGAATTTCTCGGATTTTGCGCCAATACTATAAGCGACTCACTGAAACACGAAGTAATATCAAAGGACTATGCTTAAAGATGATAAATACGTGGCGTGACTAAAAAATAAAATAATAGGATCACAGGTAAACCAACAGATTGGCCTATTATTACGTAAAAACTGATCAGAAAGTAAAAAAATTGCTGAAACAGAAAGAATGAGCGTCGGTCGCACTAGCAAAGTACTCTCCTACCTATGAGGAGCATAAAAATGCAAGAAACTGGACAAAAACTATTAAGAATCTAGAAAAACGACCCCGTCCATGCTCGCATCTTAGCAGAGAGTAGGAAAAATCCTGCTCGCTGCCGGCTGCGAGCAGTGGTGTGTTCATACTTTTATTCGACGCATCTTGGACGGCGCCATCTTAGATGCCCACTGCCTAGATGTGGCAAGTATGAACGCAGCTTAATACTGTATTTAGCGATGTGGATGACATTGATTTATGGACTGCACTACTGTCAGAACGTTGAAGACGGCTTAGTTGGTCCAACGGCCGCCTGCATTCTGGGTGAGCAGTTTGGACGACTGAGACGGTGCGACCGATTCTGGTACGAGATCGACCAAACTGAAACACGTTTCACTTTAGGTGTTTCTGCTTGATTTCAACTCTTACTCTCAATACACTTTTGATTGTTGTTGCAGAACAGTTGGCCGAGATTCGAGAAGTGACATTAGCTAAAGTTCTTTGTGCCAACAGTCATTTGATCCAGTGGATTCAGCCTCGAGCCTTTTTCTTGCCTCACCCAAGGTCGGTTTGTGTGGTCTACACTTGATTTGTTTTGTATTTGCCATTCTTGTAGTAACGCATGGGAGGAAACCATGCAAACAACTGCCCGAAATGGGCTTGTACAACTGGTCTAGTTCAGGTAGGTCAGTTTTGCTTTTGAAACTACAGTGCCTAACCGAGATGTGTGCATCGCAGATGTTTTTTTGGTGTTTTTTTATGTTGATGTGATAATACATTTTAGCGTCTTTCTTCTTTCCTTTTATTTATATTAGAAGCACAACTGTTTTAGTCAACTCCGAAGAGAAGCCGGAGCCCAAAGATTTCTGCCCACTGTCATTGTTTTTGTGACTAACAAACAACTACAACTGTCTCGCTGAATGCGAATAAACCTATTTTGTTCACACTTTTGTTTCCTACAACTGTTCACCAACGCATGAGCTAACTTTCATTTAACATGCATTTCGCGAGAAAGTCAGCTTAGGGACGGCAAGTAGGGTCATCTCACCGATCCGGCTAAAATTTTATGAGCATAAACTAGACCACGAACGATGACCTTCGGCGCATACTAGAAGAAAAACACGCCCCTAGAACCGGAGCTACACCCCCTCAAAGTTGGCTCGCCAGCCGTTTTTTGGCCAATTTTTGGACCTCTAACGACCCAAATTCAAACGTGTGCCGTTTGCGCATTTCTAAACCGACAGCTTTCGCATGCGCACCAGTCGATAGCTATTTCAAAATACTTTAAATCCCCCACTCAACGTTTTCCGTATCGTACCGGGTTAGCTAGTTATTTTCCGGAATGTACCAAAAATGACAAAAATGCATCCTCCATTTTTTGCGAATATTCGCCCATAACTCCAGCCACAGAAGCGTGGGCCACCTGGAACTTTCTTCAAAGTTAGCTCATAACTGGCCAAACATAATCCACACAAATTGGTCAAAATCGAAGGGGTGATGCGGGGGGGGGGTTTGGCCCCCTCAAAGGTTTCCGAAAAAAATTTTTTTGCTCAAAATTATTTTTAAAGTAGTCTATCTGATGCAGTTTGAGGCGCTGATTTCAAATATAAAGTCCGCTTGGCTAGACTCGGCCTGGATCGGGAGATATTCAAGTCCAAATTTCCGAAAATCAATGCCCCCCTGGTGAGCATATCTTTTGATGGCCAGCCTAAACCGAGTCATGGGGCAGTTTGCTAGACCTATTTTAGCCTGCTGAGTTTAAAACTAACTTCATTTTTGCGCTACGACCTCCCGTTCGTGAGTTATGGCCAGTTGAAAATCACTACTACAAAAAAGTGCAATTTTGGTGGTGCTCAAAAAATCATTTTTTTTATCCAGGCCCAAAATTTTATTTCTGACCAGCTCACCAGATGTACTTTTTCCCACTGATTCCAAAAATGACTTCAATTTTGCTCTAGCAGGTCTGCTTCCCGAGATATGGCCGTTCAAAGTTTCGCGGCAAATCTGCACTTACAGCTCTCACTCTGTTTTGTCCTTCAAAACGGACTGCGTCGATTAGAGCCGCTATTATTGCTTTGGCTCTGTTCTACTAGATATAAATTTCTTCGCTACATCCGAAAATGACCCATTTTTTACTGTACCACATCTCCTTCAAGAAATACGACCATTCAAACTTTTGCGCCAAATTACTTACCTAAATCGGGTATGACCTGCTAGCGGGCTGTCTCCATTAGTACCGCGTGTGGTCTTTGTAAAGCTGTCATGCTAGATAGATTTTCATGCTTTGTGTTATTTTCAGCTCGCCTTTGCTGTTCCACCTCAGCGTGCAAAGTTTATTTCTGTCTGACCTACCGAATCCGCCCCACAAGCTGTCCAAAGACTTGCCTGTTACGAGCAGGAGACGGAGATCAATGATAAACACAATAAATCCACCCCACAAGCTGTTCGAAGACTTGCCTGTTGTGAGTGGAACAAAATTCAAAGAAAAGCACAATGAATCCACCCCACAAGCTGTCTGAAGACTTAGCAAACATATTTTCCACAGAAATTTGCCACTTCATCTTTGTCTGAGTCGTTTCTAACTTGAAGATTTCTCTCAATGTGTGAAATGGCCTCCTCCAATGTCGAGCAGTCTGATTTCATTTTCCAGTGGAAAACTTGCAAAGTGCCGCCTGCCCTGTAGTACTGTTTCCGAGCTTGTTTGTACTCAGTGGCACGTTTGAGAAACATGAAGTGTTCATTAAACAGAAACGGCTTGCAATCTGGTGTAGACTGCCATTTCTCGACTAAATTCGCTTGGTATTCCTCTCCATTTCCACCGCCAACAAGCATTTCTTCAAAGACAAATTGTTTTGAGTTGTTTGTTCCAATCATTGGTGCTTTTTCAGTGAGCTTCTGCACATTCATCTTGGCGCCAAGATGGCCTGTTTGTTTAGTTTCGTTTTTGCTATGGTCATGATCAGCATCAAATTCTGTAGAAGGCTTGGGACAGGTACTCTTCAGTAACGTACCCAGCCGTTTGTCAAACGCGATGTCATATGTTTGATTCAGATGACTGGCGAACTCTAGAAACAGATGTTGCTCAATAAATTTTTCATAGTTGCAGTCACTGTACTCTGTATCGTTCTGCTGTAGGCACAGGGGTTTCCAATGTGCAAACATTTTTTCCACAGAAATTTGCCACTTCATCTTCGCCACATGGTCTGCCACACACATTTCTCATGCTTCATGTGTTTTTATGTTAGGCCTGGTTTTGCACTGACTTTCAAGCGCCAGGGCCACCGCAAAAGAGAAGGCCAAGAATTTGGACAGCATCTGCAACAAATTCAGCATCAGTAATTTAGTTCAGTTAAAGTCAAGATGAATTCAGCATCAGTATTTCTTGAAGGAGATGTGGTACAGTAAAAAATGGGTCATTTTCGGATGTAGCGAAGAAATTTATATCTAGTAGAACAGAGCCAAAGCAATAATAGCGGCTCTAATCGACGCAGTCCGTTTTGAAGGACAAAACAGAGTGAGAGCTGTAAGTGCAGATTTGCCGCGAAACTTTGAACGGCCATATCTCGGGAAGCAGACCTGCTAGAGCAAAATTGAAGTCATTTTTGGAATCAGTGGGAAAAAGTACATCTGGTGAGCTGGTCAGAAATAAAATTTTGGGCCTGGATAAAAAAAATGATTTTTTGAGCACCACCAAAATTGCACTTTTTTGTAGTAGTGATTTTCAACTGGCCATAACTCACGAACGGGAGGTCGTAGCGCAAAAATGAAGTTAGTTTTAAACTCAGCAGGCTAAAATAGGTCTAGCAAACTGCCCCATGACTCGGTTTAGGCTGGCCATCAAAAGATATGCTCACCAGGGGGGCATTGATTTTCGGAAATTTGGACTTGAATATCTCCCGATCCAGGCCGAGTCTAGCCAAGCGGACTTTATATTTGAAATCAGCGCCTCAAACTGCATCAGATAGACTACTTTAAAAATAATTTTGAGCAAAAAATTTTTTTCGGAAACCTTTGAGGGGGCCAAACCCCCCCCGCATCACCCCTTCGATTTTGACCAATTTGTGTGGATTATGTTTGGCCAGTTATGAGCTAACTTTGAAGAAAGTTCCAGGTGGCCCACGCTTCTGTGGCTGGAGTTATGGGCGAATATTCGCAAAAAATGGAGGATGCATTTTTGTCATTTTTGGTACATTCCGGAAAATAACTAGCTAACCCGGTACGATACGGAAAACGTTGAGTGGGGGATTTAAAGTATTTTGAAATAGCTATCGACTGGTGCGCATGCGAAAGCTGTCGGTTTAGAAATGCGCAAACGGCACACGTTTGAATTTGGGTCGTTAGAGGTCCAAAAATTGGCCAAAAAACGGCTGGCGAGCCAACTTTGAGGGGGTGTAGCTCCGGTTCTAGGGGCGTGTTTTTCTTCTAGTATGCGCCGAAGGTCATCGTTCGTGGTCTAGTTTATGCTCATAAAATTTTAGCCGGATCGGTGAGATGACCCTACTTGCCGTCCCTAAGCTGACTTTCTCGCGAAATGCATGTTAAATGAAAGTTAGCTCATGCGTTGGTGAACAGTTGTAGGAAACAAAAGTGTGAACAAAATAGGTTTATTCGCATTCAGCGAGACAGTTGTAGTTGTTTGTTAGTCACAAAAACAATGACAGTGGGCAGAAATCTTTGGGCTCCGGCTTCTCTTCGGAGTTGACTAAAACAGTTGTGCTTCTAATATAAATAAAAGGAAAGAAGAAAGACGCTAAAATGTATTATCACATCAACATAAAAAAAACACCAAAAAAACATCTGCGATGCACACATCTCGGTTAGGCACTGTAGTTTCAAAAGCAAAACTGACCTACCTGAACTAGACCAGTTGTACAAGCCCATTTGGGGCAGTTGTTTGCATGGTTTCCTCCCATGCGTTACTACAAGAATGGCAAATACAAAACAAAAGTTCTCTGCTTACAGATGACGGACAGTTTTTTGGCGAGCCCGAGCATTAATATAGACAGTCTCTCGGACTATTTGAGAAGCCTGAAGACGAAGGAGCAACTTCTGCAGGCACAGTGGAGTCCCCAGTTGACTATCGTAGCCTACAACGATTTTGCGCGTATTGCAGACCTGGAATCAATTCCTGTTGGTTCAGAGTTTTTACCTCAAAACTTCACCTCCTGGACGATACAGGTGAGCAAGTTTTTACTTCAGCCTGCCTCATAACCGGTTGGCGCAGACCGTACTCCAATTGGAGTAGTTCTGTGGCGGTTCCTGATTTGTGAATTTTGAAAAAATTTTCGGAACCGCCGCTTCTACTCGGGGGAGTGGGACTGAATTTCGAATGTCTAAATTCAACTCCTCCCATTTTGGCTGGCTGCCAACCTTGAACGAAACCTATCCAAAAGTGGAACGTAGATGGTTTCAGAAATCAGCATTCGTTCAGTAAGCGAACCTAATCGCGTTCTCAGCAAAAAACCCTTTCCGATACAGCAGATAAAACAAGGAAGCCAAGCACAGAAGCCAAATTCTAACTCCGCCCATGACGGTGGACCGCCAGCGCTACTTCGTAAAATTTTGCGAAAATAGAATTCGGAACCGCCGCTCACTTTACGAATTTTGGTGGCGGTTCCGCATTTGCGAAGAATTTGGTCTGGCGCAAGGAGATAAATGCGAAAATGCAGACAGGCATGTCATATCTGGGCGCATAGCACAAAGGGGGTTGGGTGTGCTAAACTAAATTGAACCTAAAAAACCTAAACCTAAATCGCAGGAGTTGTCTGTACAGCTGCAGTAGAAGCTACTCATTCTAGGAACTATTGTTTCTGCCACTTCTGGACTCTTTGCGAGTCGGCCTGGATGAGCTGCTGCAGAAAACGGGCAAGGAATTGTTGAAGGTGTTTGATTTAAAAATGCGAATAACCGATGGCAGGCAATGGAAGCATATTCCACACGGACCGATAACTTCGCTAAAGGGCGGATTGTGCCTGTTTGTGAAGCCAGGCACTTTCAGCATCGGCGACGGTAGATTCCTGGTGATCGAAGCGTCTCAACCAGACTCTCGTGTCATCCAGGACATCAGTACAACAGGAATTACACTAGACTTGGAAGGAAACACCAAAAATATCCGTACGTAATATCCTATTTCCTCTTGCACAATGCATCGTTTCGAAATCTCAACACCTGGAAAACACCCTCAACAAAGCAAATACCAGTGCACTCACATTCTACTGCAGGTTGTTAAAAGAAACGGGAATTTACCTCCAGCTTTAATTTGAGCAAACCAATCTTTTACCTTTTGGCGTCGATCCGATGTGGCGGGCTGCCGTAGATGTACAGCCCTACGGTCACACCTGCACGGTCCATTTCGCGACCCCTGATATCGTCATCTCGGATGCTGTGCCCTTATTTCACTGCCAAGCCACTCCTAGCCATGCTGTTTGGTGCCAGTCACTAAGAAAGTACCTAGCGTGGTGACGTCATGGTGCTGTCATCTCCCAACGGGTGCCCGGCCACTGGCACTAAACCGGTATACGTAGGCCTTATTGCTGGTTTCCAACACAAGCATGCTTTGGGGAGGGGTTTTCGGTTCAACGGCAGATCCAGTCCGTTCCCATTTACGTGTACCTACTCGCTGCAACCAGCTTTCCGTGGTCTGGGTGGAGCTTTGTGCCGATGACCAACTCTTTGCGGCTAGTAAGTAACTTGCCGCACCGAGAGGATGAACGCACGACTTTGCGGCCTAAACCACTACACCAACTGTGCCGGCACCTTTTGGTGTCATTTGAAAGGCTGTGCAATAGCCGTTCAAAATGACCGAGTTGAGCAGACTGCGATTTTCTCCGTTTTTCAGCTGAATGCCATCTATAATTGAAGAAGAGAAAGCCAAGTCTCTACAAGTGGGAACAGCTTTTCGACGGGGCTTTAGATTAGTTTAGAGAATGTCTGGAAGTGGATGCCATGCACTTAGAAATCAGCTCTAGAATAATGACTGTAGGCATGTCAAGCTGGGTGCAAAACATAGCACCGGCAATTTCCATTCAAATTTGAGGTAAATGCATAAAAAGCCATGAAAAACTGAAAATCAGGAGGAAATCGGAGTGTGCTGAACTCGCTCACTTTAAACGTTAGTAGTACCCGATTCAATGGCCTGTTCTTGACGGGCGACCAATCAATCAATCGGCCATTGCATGCGCTTTCCAATGACAGCAAAAGATAAAAGATCCCTTCACTCAACCTAGAGTTGGACGAAGTGAATTCCCGTTCGTTAACAACCTGTATTTTCTGTTTGACCTACCTACTAAGCTACCCTTAAGTTTGGCACTTGACACCCTTTATGGTACTGGTACCATTACCATATACCAGTGGCGTATCCAGGATTTTGGAAAGGGGGGTGTAAAATTTTGAAAGTACCTGGTTGGGCCGCTGCCCAACCAGGGTAAGAAAATTTAGCAAAATTAGCCTTCAAAAACGCGTTTAAAACGCATTGCGAGCTTAAAATTAACAGAAATTACAACTTTTAGTAGTTTATAATGGCCTGGTTGGGGTTCTGCCTACTGTTGATCGGGTATACCCATACCCATACCCGAAACTGGGTATTTTTGAGCAAAATTACCCGAAATTGGGTATACCCATACCCGGGTACTTTTTGAAATACCCATACCCGGGTATACCCGATTTTTTGAAAAATACCGGGTATTTGAATGGGTATTTTTAGAAAAAATTGCGCAAACACACGTCAATTTCTATCAAAACTCTGCAAAAATTCTCTCAAGAAAGTGTTCACAAATAGAAATACCGTTTTTGTTATGCATCAAACAGTCGCTTTACTGATTCGAAATGGTTGGTTATCCATCTAATTTGTTTCAAGAATTCTATAATTAAGCATTTTGGCTTTTTTATAAATTTTATGCATAAAACACTATGAAAACATCTTACTGAAAAACGTTTGCGGTCTCAGAAAAGAACGCCCTGCACCTCAATCTCTCACTGCAAAATTCACAGTACATACTGTATACATGACATCATACATGTAACAGGGGGGTCTGGGGGGTTTGTCCCCCACCGGACTTAGGCCAGACCCTCCGGAAGGGACCCCCCTCCCCCGAGACGATTTTCCCGACCCCCCTCCGATTTTCTGACAAGTAATTTTTTGAGTAAATTTTTGCGATTTGAGACACAAAAATTGCCAAAATCGCCCTTAAAACAGCACTTTTTAGCTGTATTTCAGCTAAAATTAGCGATTTTTAGCCAAAAATTGCGATTTTTTCGATTTTTGAGCGTTTTTTAGTGCCCAACCCCCTCCCCTCCCTTCGGCTCAGTCTCCCCGGCCGGCGACAGACCCCAACACCCCTCCCCTTCGGCGGATGACCTGCATAAAACATGGTATTTGTCTGAAGCTGACTTTTTACAAATGTATGTACAGTGCATAAAAAGTCTTTTGCGCGCATACAGTAAGTGTCTTGCCTCTCGCTTACTTACAAACAATAGAAAACGGGCAGCTATTTTTGTGCTACCTTTGAGAATAAGTACCATTGTAAGGCTAAGGAATATAATTAGAAGATTACAACGTTTCTATGTATTTGGTTTTGATGTTGAGGGAAGTATTTACAACAAACTGAAATTCTTGCACAACTATGGTGATGGTGGGTGACCCAGAGTCAGAAAGTATGTACTATTAGAAATTATACTCCAGGAAGCTGATTCATTTTTAGCCAATGTTAATCTACCAAAGTATTCTAGTAACTGTTGAGTAAAACTGCTACACTGAGCACATAACAGTTGTGCAAAAAAGCAGATTAAAAAACTATTTTTGCAAAACCAACTGAAATTTGGCATTTTTAGGGAATATATATTTATTTATGCGATTTCAATAAAAAATACCCGATTTATACCCGATACCCGGGTATTTTTAAAATACCTACCCATACCCATACCCGGGTATGGGTATTTTAAAAAATACCTACCCATACCCATACCCAATTCAGAATCAAATACCAATAGCAACAGTAGTTCTGCCCGACCAGGGGCGAGAAAATTTTAAAAATTTGGCCTTCAAAAACGCATTTAGAAGGCATTCTGAGCACAAAATAGACAGTTTTAGTACATAATTCATTAGTTTCTTATATTTTTGACAGACTTTTTCTTCCTACCTCCACCGCAAAGGGGGGTGTACACACCCTACACCCCCTGGATACGCCACTGCCATATACAGGGTGGTTCTGGTACCACATAGGCGGTAGTTTGGCTATTGGTGCCATAAATGGCACTCCCACCCACCCTTACTGTGGTGGTACCATTTATGGTACCGGTAGGTACCGGCACCATGCATTGTATACTGTATATGGCATACAGTACATGTAACAGGGGGGTCTGGGGGTCTGCCCCCACCCGACTTAGGCCAGACCCCCCGGATGCGGACCCCCTGAGACGATTTCGCCGACCCGCCCTCCGATTTTTCTGGCAAGTAAATTTTTGAGCAAATTTTTGCAATTTTTTACAATTTTAGACACGAAAATTGCCAAAATCGCTTGCAAAACAGCACTTTTTAGCTGTATTTCAGCCCAAATTAGTGATTTTTGGCGATTTTTTGAGCGTTTTTTAGTGCCCAATCCCCCTCCCAAAATTTTGGCTCAGACCCCCCGGCCGGCGCCAGACCCCCCAACCCCCTCCCCCATCGGCGGATGACCCGTTACATGTATGGTATATGGTACATACTCCTAGCCATTGCCCAGTCCCTGAACGCCGGATACCAGTGCCATAAAGGGCAATAAGTGTGTAACTGTAGGATTTGCTTGACAAAACAAAGTGCATTAGGGTGTTTCAGATGACACTGGCATAGAACAAGGAGTGATCAGGTGCAAGATGGGTTCCCATCTAGGCGCCAGTTGGTCGGTGTCCAATGTGTTCCAGTCGCTGCCAGAGGATGGCCAAGGAAGAAGAGTGTGTTCAACCAAAGTCAACCGTCACATGTGCCAGCTGCAGTGTCGTGCCGAGTTGATCAAAAAGCACTGTCACTGCTCGGCCATCAGTTTGCCGCCTTTCTTTCCAGATCTGCCTCTCTGTCCATTCCAGAAGTACGAGCAGTGTCTCAGTTCACAAGGTTTCAACGATGAAGCATGCAAAAAGCAGTGTCTGCCCCTATGCGAGAAGTGGAAATTCGATGTCAGATATTCCCCAAAGATGAGACAGGTTTCGACCGATTCCTTGACCATGCTGGTCGAGCTGAATGGCTTCGAGTATGTTGTCTTCACCGAGGAAAATATCTTCACCTGGCACAACTTGACTGGAAGTATTGGCGGTGTGCTGGGAGGCTGGTTAGGCGCCAGCATAATCGGTCTTATACATGTTCTTGTCCACCTTTTGAAATGGATCTTTCGATTCAGACCAGCTGGTGACCAACCAGCTCAAATTTACCCTGACTCCGCTTTGAAAGAGCCCATCGAACCTCCTGCTTTGTCTGCTTTTTAGTTTGGTTTTTATGCGATGTTTGTTTGTTTCTTTGTTAGTTTGTTTGCTTTTGAGTTCCACTGTGCGTTCGGACAGCTCAGGACGATAGTCTTACTCTCTTACTGGGTCTTAGTATTTACCTACTTGTTGTTCTCACAGATTTTGGTTGTCTGGGTCGTCTTTGTCGTGATCAGTATATACTGTTTGTCAGTTTCTTTTGACCAGTTTTGAATTCATAACAAGTTCTGTTCATATTATTGGCGATGGGTCGATTGCACTAGATACTGTATCTCGTTTGTCAGGGTTGTGCTTGTTGGCTGAAATGTATGTTTCTTTGCCAGTTGTTTAGTCTAAACCGATGTACTCAAGTGACAAATAAAGCTGCTCTGTTAACTCTTTCCAATTCACGCTCATGCGAACACAAAAAAAGGTGTTGATGTCCTGGCGAACGCAACCGTTGTGTTCGCGAACATGCCCCCGAACACCCCACCGGCACCAACACCCTCCGAACACAAAACTCGAAGGGGTGCACACTTCCCCGAACAACACCCCCGAACACAATCGGGACACTTTAGGAACACTTTACAGACACTTAACACAACTATATAATAAATTTGTGGCGAATGCAACGACTATTAGATTTTATTGCTAAGCTTTCGAGCACACTACGGGGCTGTTATCAAAGCGCGAATAGCAAGCTCGCACACACAGCTGTTACACTCTCAGTGAAGTCAAAACAAAACTGCAAAAAACTAACAAAACAAATTGAAGTTACAAATAGTGCAATATGCGCCAAGCATGAGATACTTCCAAAGACAATCTATCATTCATAGCTTTTCGTCCATTGTCCTGAATCATCAGTGATTCTTTCGCTCTTCTTCTCATCAGGTAAACTATGGATTTCTCCACTTTTACATTCGTCCAGTTGATCGAATGGCCGGTCATGGACACATGACGAGCCAGTTCAGAAATTTCCACTTTGGCCAGTCTTACATTTCGTTTGTGTTCTGAAATTCTTGTTTCCAGAGTTCGGCTGGTCTCTCCTATATAGACAGAGTTACAATGTTGACACGGCACACTGTACACGACAGATTTTCTCACCCTGAATGGTTTGTTTGGTGAACGCTTCATCAGAAGAGTCTGCAATGTAGGTCGACTAGAGAAAACAACATTTATTTTCATTCTGCTGCGAATAACGCTGGCGACTTTTTGACTCAGTCCAGGAACAAAGGGAATAGACACAACTTTTCACTTGCTAAATCGAGATAGCTTTGGCCCAAGCAAAGGGTGCAACCGGGACTTAATGAACGGCTGAGGACAACCATTCAATTGACAGAGCTTGCAGTAAGTGCGCTTTTTCCTCGGCCGTTGCATCATAATTAGAATCACAAATTGCTTGAGCACGGTAGGACAACGTTGTGACCAAGCCACCTTTGACTGAGACGGAATGGTTTGATTTGAAATTTAGATAACGATCAGTGTGGGTTGGCTTCAGAAACACAGAAAACTGTGGATTGTTACGACCATCAACCAAAACATTCCTGTGAACCAACACATCCAAAAACGAAATCGACTGCTCTCGTTCTCGCTCCATGGTAAACTCGATTGTAGGGGACACACTGTTTAGAAATAGAAGAAAGTCAGTCAGTTAATGGTCACTATGTGTCCAGACCACAAACGTGTCATCCACATACCTCTTCCAAACCAGCGGGCGGAACTGAGCTCCCTCTAACGCCCGAATTTCAAAATTTTCCATGTAGAGATTTGCAACAATGGGTGAAAGAGGTGAGCCCATGGCTACTCCTTCAACTTGCTCATAGAGATCTCCTTGCCACTCAAAATACGTTGAAGTCAAGCACGTTTCAACCAGTGACAATATGTGGTCTAGAGATAGTGACGTCTTGGGCATCCACAAATCCCGATGGGAGTCCAGTAACTGTCTGATGAACTGACAGCTCTCACCGACTGGCACATTGGTAAACAGTGACACAACATCGAATGGCAACAACTGAGCACCAGCCGGTAGTGACACATCCCGCAGCTGTCTGACAAAATCGTTGAAATTTTTAAGAGCCGGTTTCTCTAGGAATCGACTTTTGCTCCTTAACCTCCGGACAAATCTCAACTTTATGTCTCCGATTTGGCTAAAATTTTGTATTTTGGTTTAATTTGACCTAAAAAGCCATTTTATCGCCTTCCCGGCCATTTTTGAGAGGGTCACTTTTTCCACTCTCTCACAGGTTTCGAGTCATAACTCGGGACAAAATGACCATAGGAACTTGCGAATTACATATTTAGAATCAGAAAGTTATTCTCTTTCAAACGATGCCCTACTCGACTGTATTGCAGGAAAAAATTTTTTTTCGAACCCCTTCCAGGACCGATTTGACCCCTACACAGTCATGTTCCCAACTGTTTTATTTCACGGAAATATAGCGCTATGTTTTTGCTTTCGATTAAAGAAAAAAATCGAGAAAAAAAAGGGGGGAGAATTTGAGTTTTTGGGCCTTGAAAGTTAAAAATCAAAAAAATTTTCCTTATGATGGGTTGCACACTGTAAACAATACAACTTGGTCAGTCTTGAATCGATTTCGGAGATCTTTGGCCCACGTATTGTATTGTTCATCTTGCACATAGCGCACAAACATGGTCCTGGTTGCCGCTGTTTAACATGAGTTTTATGCTTATTTTGTTTATTATTTTCAGTTTCACAAACAATTTCTCGGTTTCATTATGTTTCCCATGATGGGCGTCCAAATTGTCTTTTTGAAAAGAATTAGAGCTGGAAATCGGGTGGGCCCAACCCAAGCAATGCCTAAGTAAAGGATAGTTGGAAACTTTTGCATTGAATGAACATTCTGCTTACTTGGTACTTACAAGAAGTAAGCATCAATTAGCATTGTGCACTATAACGAATATTTACAGAGACTGCTTAGACTCTGTTACTCTCATTATTTGTTTTCTCCTTAAGCAATGCCATGTAAGATTTGCGTATGTGTGCATGTGAACAGACTAAAATAAACATTGATCCTAGCTGCTGTGGGATGGTGACTGTAAAACTCGTCATATCGACTCAACTATTGACGTATGTACATATGCAAGCTATAGTCTGTTCAAAAAATATGCAACCTGGCGGTTTTTTGCGAATAACTTTTTGGAGACCTTGGGGCGAATTGAGCCTTATAACCAAAATTGTAGACAACGTCGAGCTCCGGCCTGAGGTAAATCCTAATCTGCGCTATGTTTGCTCTGAACACTAATTTGCGCAACGTCAAAAAATGAGCTTTTTTTCTAATTGCGATGAAAATTAGGTGACTATAGGATTCGATTCTTGAGTCCTTGGCGACTCCAATGATGCTTTCATGACGTGTCTAGTCCAAACCGATCTGGAGATATCGCTGGTCAAAGCATCGAAAAATCGTGAAAAACGGCGTTTTTCTGAAAATTTCACAAAATAGAGTGGGAAACATAGGCAGACTGACGGATTTGGGTGAAACTTCCTGAATGGGGTATTCTTGACCGCCGGAATCGATTCTGACACTTCCCGACCCTGAAAACCTCATCCTGATACCGTAATTCGGTAAAAAAATGCCATTTTTCACGATTTTTTCATAATTTGACTGGCCATATCTCCACATCGGTTTGGCCTAGACACATCAGGAAAGCATCATTGGAGTCGCCAAGGACTCAAGAATCGAATTCTGCAGTCATCTAATTTTCATCGCAATTAGAAAAAAAAGCTCATTTTTTGACGTTGCGCAAATTAGTGTGCAGAGGAAACGTAGCGCAGATTAGGATTCACCCCAGGCAGGAGCTCGACGTTGTCTACAACTTTGGTTAAGAGGCTCAAGTCGCCCCGAGGCCACCCAAAACAGTTATTCGCAAAAAACCGCCAGGTCGCTTATTTTTACCGGCAGCCAAGGCTGCCGGTATAAGATTAGCTTTTCGTTAAGCGTGTAGGATGCAATTGCATCTTAAAGCGTGTGCCCTCGGCGCCGTTCGGCTCGCTCGTTTTAAAGCTGCTAGCCTTTAGACACTCCAGCAGGAAGGAGAGTTTACTCAAACAGTTCGTTCTCAGTCATTTCTCTATGAATTCGGCTCAGATTATCAGGATTTATTAACCAGATAACTAGGTACCTATTGCGAAAGTTTGGCCCGAAAATTCCAAGTCCTGCTGGTTCCGTGGCTCGAAAACTGACAACAGCTTACTGTGAATTGCAACTGAAAGCTGTTTTTTGAAAGAATAGCAAAACAGAAAACTGCTTTTAAAGGAATACTTGAAGAGTTTACAGTATGACAGAATTGTTTGAAAGACAAAACTGATTTTTAAAGAACTACCTAAAGAGTTACTGTCAGAAACAATTGCTTGAAAGACAAAAAAGCGTTTTGAAAGTACGTATGGTCTGAAACTTTTACTATCAGAAATAATTGCTTGAAAGAGTGTCAGTAATATAGATACGTATGTACTACGTAATGCAGTGTTGTTGGGCTTTTTAAACGGAAATAGAGAGGAATAAGAATATGGTAATATTTTGGTCCATTTATTTAGTGCATTTCAAGCTTTCTATTGATATCCTACTGCAGTCCAACACAGGAAAGGACAGCTTTTCGCCATCATTCATGATTTATTTTCAGTGCCTTTGGGTACCTATATTGTACCTGCACAATTTTGGTGTGAAACTTACAACTCCTGCTGTAGGTGCTGTGTGCCGAAAACTAAGAGCTAGGCGGTCCACCTAAACTGTGATCTTTTAGTAATACCAAGAGTATAGCCTCGAATGAAACTTGTAAAGCCGATCGATCCCCATTTGGCATAACATAGATTCAGCACTACTGACTGGGCACCCGTGTACCTCAAGGGCACTAAAAATTGCTATATTTCAAGAAGATGCCTAAATGTGACTTTCCTTTCTGTGGAAATTCCTCAATTTCAGTGCCCTTTGCTATGCTGTCACCAAGAATTACTTGAAGAAGAAAATTATATATTAAATACTGCCTGAATTGTTTACTGTGAGAAAAACTTGCTAGAAAGATAAATTAAACCATGGCTTGAACAGTAGCATATCCCGGGGTTGTATGTTTAGTGTATACACCTCTCCCCCCAGTAGCGGAGGAGGTAGAAATAAATTGGGCAAAAATAAGACAAACGAATAGAAATTGTGACCTACACCTGTCTATTTTATGCTCAGAATGCGTTCTAAATGTTTTTATTGGCAGCCAAGGCTTATGATTCGCTTTTGTTGCAGCTTAAGTCAGACATGGGCAAGGGGGGCTGAGGGGGTTGACCTCCCTCAGGCTCTGACCTACCCCCTCAGCCGGCCGCTACCCCCCCCTCAGGAAAAATATGACTGGATTAGGTGTAAGTGAGCTCAGAATAGCTTATTGTAGCTCATTTTAATGAAAAATATGCCAAAAATCGGACTTTTAGGCTTACCACCCCCTCAGGCGCTTCTACCCCCCCCAGCCCCTAAGGAATTGAAAATTCTACAACCCCTCCGCCGAAATGCTAGCCCATGTGTGGCTTAATTGTATGGGCCATGCAGACATATCTTAAGGCGTGTGGGCTGGGCGCGGCTGGCTTGTAGCAAGCTGCTTATCTTGAGACACTGCACCTGGAAGGAAACAGGCGACTGGAGTAAACAAGCGTCTCGCCACATTTGCCTTGCACCGGTGCATAGCGTTGAGTTTCGAGCTGCGCTCAGCTTTTATTACTCGTACTTTCTTTCAATTATGTGTTCCCAGAAATAACTGCCTGCCAGAGAAAACTGTTTTCTGAAGGAACGCTGCATAAAAAACTTATCGGATGGAAATGCTTGGATGAAAGAGAAATCTACTTTTTGAAAGAGCTACCTAATGAGTTTACTGTCAGAGAGAATTCGAAAGAGAAAACTAGTATGAAAGAGCACATAACTAAAGAGTTTACTGTCAGAAAGAATTACTTCAAAGAGAAAACTACTATTGAAAGAGCTACCTAAAGACAAAGAGTTTACTGTCAGAAAGAATTACTTCAAAGAGAAAACACGTATTGAAAGAGCTACCTAAAGAGTTTACTGTCATAAATAATTACTTCAAAGAGAAAAGTACTTATTGAAAGAGCTACCTAAAGAGTTTACTGTCAGAAAGAATTACTTCAAAGAGAAAACTACTATTGAAAAAGCTACCTAAAGAGTTTACTGTCAGAAAGAATTACTTCAAAGAGAAAACTACTTTTGAAAGAGCTACCTAAAGAGTTTACTGTTCAGAAAGAATTTCTTCAAGAAGAGAAAACTACTTATTGAAAGAGCTACATCAAGAGTTTACTATCTGAAAGTATTACTTCAAAGTGTAAACTTGTTTTTGTTTAGACCTATGTACCCGAATTGCTTACACTCAGAATAACTTGCTTGAAACAAATTTCTTTTCAATTGAAGAGCTTGACCTTAGAACAGAATTGCTTGAACGAGAAAACTGCTTTGTTGAAAGGTTTTCCTAAAGAGTGGTAGAACTGCTTGAAAGAGAAAACTTCTTTCTTGAAAGGTTTATGTACCTAAAGAGTGCCAGAATTGGTTGGAAGCGAAAGCTGCTTTTTGAATGATTTACCTAAAGAGTTACATAATTCTTTGGAAGCGATAGCTGCAGATTTGCCTAAAGAGTACCACAATTCTTTGGATTGTAACGGAAAATTCCTGTTTTTGAAAGATTTCCCTAAAGAGTACCAGAGTTCTTTGGAAGCGAAAGCTGCTTTTGGAAGATTTGCCTAAATAGTGCCAGAGTTCTTTGGAAGAGAAAGCTGCTTTTTGAAAGATTTGCCTAAAGAGTGCAAGAATTCTTTGGAAGCCAAAGCTGCTTTTTGAAAGATTTGCCTAAATAGTGCTACAATTCTTTGGAAGAGAAAGCTGCTTTTTGAAAGATTTGCCTAAAGAGTGCCAGAATTCTTTGGAAGCGAAAGCTGCTTTTTGAAAGGTTTGCCTAAGAGTGCCAGAATTCTTTGGAAGGAAAGCTGCTTTTTGAAAGATTTGCCTAAAGAGTGCCAGAATTCTTTGGAAGCAAAAGCTGCTTTTTGAAAGATTTGCCTAAAGAGTGTTAGAATTCTTTGGAAGCGAAAGCTGCTTTTTCAAAGATTTGCCTAAAGAGTGCCAGAATTCTTTGGAAGGAAAGCTCCTTTTTGAAACATTTGCCTAAAGAGTGCCAGAATTCTTTGGAAGCGAAAGCTGCTTTTTGAAAGGTTTGCCTAAAGAGTGCCAGAATTCTTTGGAAGGAAAGCTCCTTTTTGAAAAATTGCCTAAAGAGTGCAAGAATTCTTTGGAAGCCAAAGCTGCTTTTTGAAAGATTTGCCTAAAGAGTGCCAGAATTCTTGGAAAGCGAAAGCTGCTTTTTGAAAGATTTGCCTAAAGAGTGTTAGAATTCTATGGAAGCGAAAGCTGCATTTTGAAAGATTTGCTTAAAGAGTGACAGAATTCTTTGGAAGCGAAAGCTGCTTTTTGAAAGATTTGCCTATAGAGTGCCAGAATTCTTTGGAAGCGAAAGCTGCATTTTGAAAGATTTGCTTAAAGAGTGACAGAATTCTTTGGAAGCGAAAGCTGCTTTTTGAAAGATTTGCCTATAGAGTGCCAGAATTCTTTGGAAGCGAAAGCTGCTTTTTGAAAGATTTGCTTAAAGAGTGCCAGAATTCTTTGGAAGCGAAAGCTGCTTTTTCAAAGATTTGCCTAAAGAGTGCCAGAATTCTTGGGAAGCGAAAGCTGCTTTTTGAAAGATTTGCCTAAAGAGTGTTAGAATTCTATGGAAGCGAAAGCTGCATTTTGAAAGATTTGCTTAAAGAGTGACAGAATTCTTTGGAAGCGAAAGCTGCTTTTTGAAAGATTTGCCTATAGAGTGCCAGAATTCTTTGGAAGCGAAAGCTGCATTTTGAAAGATTTGCTTGAAGAGTGACAGAATTCTTTGGAAGCCAAAGCTGCTTTTTGAAAGATTTGCCTAAATAGTGCTACAATTCTTTGGAAGAGAAAGCTGCTTTTTGAAAGATTTGCCTAAAGAGTGCCAGAATTCTTTGGAAGCGAAAGCTGCTTTTTGAAAGGTTTGCCTAAGAGTGCCAGAATTCTTTGGAAGGAAAGCTGCTTTTTGAAAGATTTGCCTAAAGAGTGCCAGAATTCTTTGGAAGCAAAAGCTGCTTTTTGAAAGATTTGCCTAAAGAGTGTTAGAATTCTTTGGAAGCGAAAGCTGCTTTTTCAAAGATTTGCCTAAAGAGTGCCAGAATTCTTTGGAAGGAAAGCTCCTTTTTGAAACATTTGCCTAAAGAGTGCCAGAATTCTTTGGAAGCGAAAGCTGCTTTTTGAAAGGTTTGCCTAAAGAGTGCCAGAATTCTTTGGAAGGAAAGCTCCTTTTTGAAAAATTGCCTAAAGAGTGCAAGAATTCTTTGGAAGCCAAAGCTGCTTTTTGAAAGATTTGCCTAAAGAGTGCCAGAATTGTTGGGAAGCGAAAGCTGCTTTTTGAAAGATTTGCCTAAAGAGTGTTAGAATTCTATGGAAGCGAAAGCTGCATTTTGAAAGATTTGCTTAAAGAGTGACAGAATTCTTTGGAAGCGAAAGCTGCATTTTGAAAGATTTGCTTAAAGAGTGACAGAATTCTTTGGAAGCGAAAGCTGCTTTTTGAAAGATTTGCCTATAGAGTGCCAGAATTCTTTGGAAGCGAAAGCTGCTTTTTGAAAGATTTGCTTAAAGAGTGCCAGAATTCTTTGGAAGCGAAAGCTGCTTTTTCAAAGATTTGCCTAAAGAGTGCCAGAATTCTTGGGAAGCGAAAGCTGCTTTTTGAAAGATTTGCCTAAAGAGTGTTAGAATTCTATGGAAGCGAAAGCTGCATTTTGAAAGATTTGCTTAAAGAGTGACAGAATTCTTTGGAAGCGAAAGCTGCTTTTTGAAAGATTTGCCTATAGAGTGCCAGAATTCTTTGGAAGCGAAAGCTGCATTTTGAAAGATTTGCTTAAAGAGTGACAGAATTCTTTGGAAGCGAAAGCTGCTTTATGAAAGATTTGCCTATAGAGTGCCAGAATTCTTTGGAAGCGAAAGCTGCTTTTTGAAAGATTTGCCTAAAGAGTGCCAGAATTCTTTGGAAGGAAAGCTCCTTTTTGAAAGATATGCCTAAAGAATGCCAGAATTCTTTGGAAGCCAAAGCTGCTTTTTGAAAGATTTGCCTAAAGAGTGCCAGAATTCTTGGGAAGCGAAAGCTGCTTTTTGAAAGATTTGCCTAAAGAGTGTTAGAATTCTATGGAAGCGAAAGCTGCATTTTGAAAGATTTGCTTAAAGAGTGACAGAATTCTTTGGAAGCGAAAGCTGCTTTTTGAAAGATTTGCCTAAAGAGTGTTAGAATTCTATGGAAGCGAAAGCTGCTTTTTCAAAGATTTGCCTAAAGAGTGCCAGAATTCGTTGGAAGCGAAAGCTGCTTTTTCAAAGATTTGCCTAAAGAGTGCCAGAATCCTTTGGAAGCGAAAGCTGCTTTTTGAAAGATTTGTCTAAAGAGTGCAAGAATTCTTTGGAAGCGAAAGCTGCTTTTTGAAAGATTTGTCTAAAGAGTGCCAGAATTCTTTGGAAGCGAAAGCTGCTTTTTGAAAGGTTTGCCTAAAGAGTGCCAGAATTCTTTGGAAGGAAAGCTCCTTTTGAAAGATTTGCCTAAAGAGTGCCAGAATTCTTTGGAAGCGAAAGCTGCTTTTTGAAAGATTTGCCTAAAGAGTGTTAGAATTCTATGGAAGCGAAAGCTGCATTTTGAAAGATTTGCTTAAAGAGTGACAGAATTCTTTGGAAGCGAAAGCTGCTTTTTGAAAGATTTGCCTATAGAGTGCCAGAATTCTTTGGAAGCGAAAGCTGCATTTTGAAAGATTTGCTTAAAGAGTGACAGAATTCTTTTGAAGCGAAAGCTGCTTTTTGAAAGATTTGCCTATAGAGTGCCAGAATTCTTTGGAAGCGAAAGCTGCTTTTTGAAAGATTTGCTTAAAGAGTGCCAGAATTCTTTGGAAGCGAAAGCTGCTTTTTCAAAGATTTGCCTAAAGAGTGCCAGAATTCTTTGGAAGCGAAAGCTGCTTTTTCAAAGATTTGCCTAAAGAGTGCCAGAATGCTTTGGAAGCGAAAGCTGCTTTTTGAAAGATTTGTCTAAAGAGTGCAAGAATTCTTTGGAAGCGAAAGCTGCTTTTTGAAAGATTTGTCTAAATAGTGCCAGAATTCTTTGGAAGCGAAAGCTGCTTTTTGAAAGGTTTGCCTAAAGAGTGCCAGAATTCTTTGGAAGGAAAGCTCCTTTTTGAAAGATTTGCCTAAAGAGTGCCAGAATTCTTTGGAAGCGAAAGCTGCTTTTTGAAAGATTTGCCTAAAGAGTGTTAGAATTCTTTGGAAGCGAAAGCTGCTTTTTCAAAGATTTGCCTAAAGAGTGCCAGAATTATTTGGAAGGAAAGCTCCTTTTTGAAAGATTTGTCTAAAGAGTGCCAGAATTCTTTGGAAGGAAAGCTCCTTTTTGAAAGATTTGCTTAAAGAGTGCCAGAATTCTTTGGAAGCGAAAGCTGCTTTTTCAAAGATTTGCCTAAAGAGTGCCAGAATTATTTGGAAGGAAAGCTCCTTTTTGAAAGATTTGTCTAAAGAGTGCCAGAATTCTTTGGAAGGAAAGCTCCTTTTTGAAAGATTTGCTTAAAGAGTGCCAGAATCCTTTGGAAGCGAAAGCTGCTTTTTGAAAGATTTGTCTAAAGAGTGCAAGAATTCTTTGGAAGGGAAAGCTGCTTTTTGAAAGATTTGTCTAAAGACTGCCAGAATTCTTTGGAAGCGAAAGCTGCTTTTTGAAAGATTTGTCTAAAGAGTGCCAGAATTCTTTAGAAGCTAAAGCTGCTTTTTGAAAGAGTTGCCTAAAGAGTGCCAGAATTCTTTGGAAGGAAAGCTCCTTTTTGAAAGATTTGCCTAAAGAATGCCAGAATCCTTTGGAAGCGAAGGCTGCTTTTTGAAAGATTTGCCTAAAGAGCGCCAGAATCCTTTGGAAGCGAAGGCTGCTTTTTGAAAGATTTGCCTAAAGAGTGCCAGAATTCTTTGGAAGCGAAAGCTGCTTTTTGAAAGATTTGCCTATAGAGTGCCAGAATTCTTTGGAAGCGAAAGCTGCTTTTTGAAAGATTTGCTTAAAGAGTGCCAGAATTCTTTGGAAGCGAAAGCTGCTTTTTGAAAGATTTGCCTAAAGAGTGCCAGAATTCTTTGGAAGCGAAAGCTGCTTTTTCAAAGATTTGCCTAAAGAGTGCCAGAATCCTTTGGAAGCGAAAGCTGCTTTTTGAAAGATTTGCCTAAAGAGTGCCAGAATTCTTTGGAAGGAAAGCTCCTTTTTGAAAGATTTGCCTAAAGAATGCCAGAATCCTTTGGAAGCGAAGGCTGCTTTTTGAAAGATTTGCCTAAAGAGTGCCAGAATCCTTTGGAAGCGAAGGCTGCTTTTTGAAAGATTTGCCTAAAGAGTGCCAGAATTCTTTGGAAGCGAAAGCTGCTTTTTGAAAGATTTGCCTAAAGAGTGCCAGAATTCTTTGGAAGGAAAGCAGCTAAGTGTCGTAGAATTCTTTGGACGATGGGAGACCTGATTTTGGACAGATTTGCCTAAAGAGTGGCAGAATTGTTCAGATTGGAAGGGAAAGCTGCTTTTTTATGGATATGCCTAAAGCGTGCCAGAATTCTTTGGAATAGAAGGAGAAATTACTGTTTTTGAAAGAATTGCCTAAAGAGTATCAGTAATTTAAAAAAACTGCTTTTTTGAAGGATTTGCCTAAGAGTGCCAGGAGGATTTCTTAAAAGTAAAACTGCTTTTTTGACAGATTTGCGTTCGAGTGTCATAATTGCTTGATAGAGACAATTGCTTTAAACAAGATACACAAAGCGTTTTCTATCACAACGAATTTGTACAGTACAGTGCAATTTATTCTACTGGAAAGCCTACACCATGCAACGCACAAACACAGAAGCAAGAGAGTCCTCTGAGAGAATTATCTGAAGAGCTTACTATCAGCAAGACTTGTTTGAAAGAGAAAACTTCATCTCAAAGAATTACACAACCAGTTTCTTCAAATAGAAGTTTACTGACGTTTTCCTCTGCTGCCGGTCTAATTTTGTAAAAAATTTCCAAAAAAAATCTGTCCCTGCCTCTAAAACTGAGAGGATCTTAAAAATGTACAAACTATGTATCTAAAGTTTTACACACTCATTTTGAAGAACCGTCTTGTTTGAACAGACTATAGTTTGCATATGTACGTATGTCAATAGTTGAGTCGAGATGACGAGTTTTACAGTCACCATCCCACAGCGCCCAGGATCAATAATGTTTATTTTAGTCTATTCACATGCACACCTACGCAAATCTTGCATGGCATTGCTTAAGGAGAAAACAAATAACGAGAGTAACAGAGTCTAAGCAGTCTCTGTAAATATTCGTTATAGTGCACAATGCTAATTGATGCTTACTTCTTGTAAGTACCAAGTAAGCAGAACGTTTATTCAATGCAATAGTTTCCAACTATCCTTCACTTAGGCATTGCTTGGGTTGGGCCCGCCCGATTTCCAGCTCTAATTCATTTCAAAAAGACAATTTGGACCATACATGGGCCGGAAAAATCCGGAGGGGGGTGGGGGGGGGGGTGAGACCTCGGGGGGGGGGGGGGGTCCCCACCCCGAAAAAAGGCCAAAAAACGCCTATTTTGCCTTAAATAAGCGAAAATTTCTCCCTCCGGGAGGGGGGGTGGGGGGGTTAGCCGGCGAGGGGGGTATGGAGTATGTTTGGACGGCCGAGGGGTGGTATGGCCGGCCGAGGGGGAGGGGTATACCCCCCCTTACCCCCCCGGCCCATGTATGATTTGGACGCCCATTATGGGAAACATCAAATGAAACCGAGAAATTGTTTGCAAAACTGGAAATAATAAAAAAATATGCATAAAACTCGTGTTAAACAGGGCAACCAGGACCAGGTTTGTGCGCTATGTGCAAGATGAACATTACAATACGTGTGCCAAAGGTCTCCGAAATCGATTCAAAACTGACCAAGTTCTGTTGTTTGCAGTGTGCAACCCATCATAAGGAAAATTTTTTTGATTTTTAACTTTCAAGGCCCAAAAACTCAAATTCTCCCCCCTTTTTTTCTCATTTTTTTTTCTTTAATCGAAAGCAAAAACATAGCGCTATATTTCCATGTAATAAAACAGTTGGGAACATGACTGTGTGTGTCAAATCGGTCCCGGAAGGTACTGTTGTTTAATACTGGATTTTTCAAATGCGTATGCGTATGCGTATGCGTATACGCATTCCAACTACAAATGCATATGAGTTTGCGTATACGCATTGCAAAAACTAATGCGTATTTTGCGTAATGCGTATGCGTAATGCGTAATCCTAGAAACATTGAGAAATTTCACTAAATAACCTTTTTTGACACTATTATTATTATGCTCTTAGTTTTCTAACTTTGTAATCTAGGCCTTTTAGATGCATACTAGAGGCCTGAGGCCCTAAAACAATTTCAATACAGTACCCTGCATGTACGTACATACAAGTACATAATGTTTATGCGTTTCCCTTCACTAATTTAGCCGAATGTTCATTTCCAAAAGAAACCTAAAGAAATTTTAAATCGCGTTTTCAAACATATAAACTAAACATACAGTGGAAGGAACCACTAACAGCTCATACATGTAAAAGACTTTAGGCCAGATCCCCCGAGACGATTTTTCCAACTGACACTGCCAGAGAGACTCAATTTTTTAAGCAAATTTTTGCGATTTCTTTGCAATTCCAGACAGTGCCTCTGCTCTCTGACACTGCCAGAGAGACTCAATTTTTTGAACAAATTTTGCGATTTTGAATTTTTTGCAATTGCCAAAATAGTCTGTAAAACTGCACTTTTTAGCTGTATTTCAGCCCAAATCAGCGATTTTTGTATGTTTTTTAGTGCCCACCCCCCTCCGAAAGTTTTGGCTCAGAGTCCTCCCCGGCCGGCGCCAGACCCCCCAACCCCCTGCCCCCTTCAGCGGATGACCTGTTACATGTGTGCAACAGATGCTAACCAAAACCCTAGAGACTAACAATTCAAGGATTTGGCCGGCATTTCCTTCCCGCCATGAAAGTTTCCCCTCTTTTCAAACAGAGTAGGCACACAGCTTTAGCTAAAGCTTTCCAATTTCTCACAAAAATTGTTGGTACCTACCTTCGCACTAGCTACATACATAAAAAATGACAATTTGGTAAGAAGTTCAACTAATTTTTGCAAGTCACTCGAAAAGACAGCTATTTTTAGACCCAATACGCATTACGCAAAAATACGCAAACTTTTGGCAGAATGCGTAATAATATTGCGTAATGAAATTCAAATGCGTATGCGTATGCGTATGCGTATACGCATTCTAAAATGCAATGCGTACTTTGCGTAATGATATGCGTAATGCGTATACGCATGCAACAGTACCGGAAGGGGTTCAAAAAAAATTTTTTTCCTGCAATGCAGTCGAGTAGGGTATCGTTTGAAAGAGAATAACTTTCTGATTCTAAATATGTAATTCGCAAGTTCCTATGGTCATTTGGTCCCGAGTTATGACTCGAAATCTGTGAGAGGGTCGAAAAAGTGACCCTCTCAAAAATGGCCGGGAAGGTGATAAAATGGCTATTTAGGTTAAATTATACCAAAATACAAAATTTTAGCCAAATCGGAGACAAGAAGTTGAGATTTGTCCGGGAAGAGTCGACCCTTATATAAACCGGCTCTTAACATGTGCATCTGAGCGACCCACCAAAGGGCCGAGAATGCGCGCCAAAAACTGAGCTACAGGATAAGACACTGAACCCCTTGTGGAGACGATAGGACGCAGAGGAACTGCCGCCTTGTGGATCTTAGGAAGGCCATAGAAATAAGGATCACTGCATCTGTCCACAGATGGCAGCAGATGGAATAACAATGATGACTGAATTTCATCACTCTGTACAGCTTCATCAAAAGTCTGCTTTAAAGTCTGACGAATTCGGTGTGCTGGATTTGAGGACAGTGGCTGATAGGTGCGTTGGTCACCCAGTAAGTCATTTGCTTTAGACAAATAATCCGTCCGATCCATCAGAGCAGTAACTTCCCCTTTATCAGCTTTGGTAATTACAATCTGCTT
Source organism: Sabatieria punctata (assembly GCA_030248155.1). NCBI lineage: Eukaryota > Metazoa > Nematoda > Chromadorea > Araeolaimida > Comesomatidae > Sabatieria > Sabatieria punctata. The sequence goes on from JASANB010003333.1 coordinate 139,347, forward strand.
AGATTTTGTAGCATCTTGTAGTCGATCCAATGCCGATAGCTGCTCAGGTGACAGATTGGATTTTGGCTGTTTGCGATAACGATGCAAGAGAGCAGCCACTGAGGCACACACTGATTCTTTCTGGTCTCTAATTGGAGTTGCTGCAGTCACAAATGCTGCCTCGACTGAGGCAGCAAAGTCTCCAAAAGATGGTCGACTGGGAACAAGGGCATACTTGCCTCCAAGCGCAAGCACCTCTCTTTCCTTCTCATCCAATGGACGACAGCTCAAGTTCTTGACAAAACGTTCAGAGCACTCAGAAGACACTGTCGGGAAAGGACAGGGTTTGTGCTGACAAAGTTTCTGCAATTTCTCCTTCTGTCGCGTGCGAACACGGTCGCTTTCCTTTGAGTAGCAGTTACCAGTCAGCCGAGCCACAGTGTTGTAAAGTTCAACAGCCAGTCGTTGTTGTAATCTGTTCAAAATAGCCAATCTCTCAGGCTGAATCAGAGACTTCTCGCGATGCAATGACTTGATTCGAAACTTGATCAGCCTTATAGAGAAACTGACCAACAGCTGCTTTTCTTGTGGACCTAAACCACGTCCTTTGATGCGAAATGCCACAGGAATCACTTGATGATCCAGACAACGGTGCAGGAATGTAAGACTGCTGTTCTTCCGGGCGAGCTTCTTTGTTAACAGTTCTAGTCTATTCAGATCCCGGATGACATCTTCTCCATAGAGTACCCGAATACGGGTTTTCAAGTTTTGGTCGTGCCACATTCAATAATAAATTTGTGGGGAATGCAACGACTATTAGATTTTATTGCTAAGCTTTCGAGCACACTACGGGGCTCGTTATCAAACGTATATTTTTGGTCCAAAAGGACACAAAAAGGCGTTAGAAAGCATTTGGTTGGAACCTCAAAATTGGGCTAGGATACTCGGAACTTGAGCTGGAGTTTCTTCCGCGATTCTGAAAAAAATGGAAAAAAGGTAGATTTTTTCGGAAAAATATCCATCCCTGCTAGTGCTCAGGTTTATGGGCAACTTTAGCCTACCCTTGGCTTTAAAGTAACCTTAGGCGAATGCTGGACCCCTAAAAGACCCAATGTTAGCCATAGATAGCTACAATGTACTTAGCTTTAGAAGGCTCCTTTAGCCATAGAAGGCTCCATAGCCTTGTATGGCTACGGTTCCTCAAAGGCATAGCTGTACATGGCTACAGAGCCTTTTTTGTATTTCTCGCCCTGACCATCAGTGATTAGCCGTTGATATCAGGCAAGAATACGGAGATAAAAGCGTTAAAAGGATTGCATACTGTACTATACCCACTTAATTATTGACTTGTTGGCTCTGTATTATGGTGTTATTTCCCGTTGCGTGTTTCTGTTGTGCCTTTCTTAATCGTGTTCTTTCTGGCGACGAGCCAATATTACTACGCGTGTTTTTGAGCTCGGGCGCAAGGCCTGGCTCAGTTGTTGTTTCGCTCCCCACGCTGAATGCAATCAAGTAACCGTTATGGCCGAGTGCCAAAATAAACGTGTCTGATCTGCTAGTGTGTTTTGTGGCAAAAGCGACAACCAGCAAGGACCGTCAGGTTCCCCATCTTTGTTCTTTAATTACCGGTGTTTCTAATTAATATTAACACTTGGGTACGTAAACACTGCCCCAGGTGGCATAATTATTTCTATCACTTTAGCGGATTTCCTTCTCTTTGTCGTCTTGTGTCCCATGCAGTACGCGTCTAATTCTATTTCCAGAGTGCTATAGCTGTGACATCCAGGTACACACCTGAACAGTGGAGGTCGCCCACCGAGATGAGTCGGAAGCAGCGACAGAAAAAGAAGGCTAAGTGGCAGAACAAATTAGAGCCGCATTGATGTTTCGGGGTACTCTACAAGAGCAGATCAAAGGGATGACCATTCAATTCAAATCCATCTTTGGTCTGAACATGCCGTCACCCCTGGTTGTTGAAACCCCAGATATTAGAAGAAATGCACTGTGCAGTTGGGTTCGAACAATTTCGGAGTGGGAGGATGATATCCGAGTGTTGAAAAGTTGGCATGTTGATTTGCTTGAAGAACAAGAAGTGCTCAAACAACACTTGGATAAGTTGAGCAAAGCGGTGACGAATCATCCAACTGCTACACCTCCTGTCTCGCAACCGAATTTTGAGCAAGAGTGCCTGCCCAAAGTGTATGATGGCGCTCTCCCCGGCAGTGTTCGTATTTTATCGCCAAAACAATCTGTTTTGAACGAAGACATGACGGTGGTACGTACAGTGTCTGAATTGGCCCGTGACCAGACCGAACAGTTGTCTACCAAGACGTTACGATTACAGACACTAGCGCAGCAAGCCAAACAAGTGGTTCAACAGATCCCTGTTCGAGTCTCTGCTGCCGGTATGACACAACTTCGTGATCGGTGCTTGGTGAGAATTGACTCAATTTTCTTGCCGGATAATGTCATGCCGTATGACACGCTAGCCGATCTGCAGCATCTAATGCAAACAGAACTGGATGTGTACCAAAAGAAGGCACAAGATTCTGTCTTCAGTGGTTCTGCTGACAAAAGGAGTCATTTGGTTGACCCTGTGCAAAGAAACAGAGTGGTTCCAAATGCCCCTGTGTTGGGAACAGGTGTGCTAATGGAACCAGCGCACGAAAATGCACCTGTGTTGGGAGCAGGTGTGCCCTTAGACGACCTTCTAAATGCTCCTGCGTTGGGAACAGGAGTACCATCGAATGACGTTTTTCACGCTCTGCCAATTGTCGCGTCAGCCGATACTACTGACCGGGATAGCATGCTTCAAATGGCGCAGCGCATGGACAATGCTTTACAGTCCATCGGTCAAGCAGTGCACGTGATGCAGAGACACAACGAGCTGCAAGCGAAAGACCCTCCCTACCTGAAACATTTCAAATTGCCGTTGTTCACTCCCGGAAAAGACAACGTTTATGCATTTTTCCATGAGCTTGAAGACTATTTTGCCACTCATTCAGCAACTACTGATAAACAGCGCTGATGGTGCTGTGACATGCCATTCCCAAAGGCTTTGCTTTATTGCAATCAGCACCGGCACCATGCCAAGTCAGTTTTCAAGCAATGAAAGCCCATTTGTTGGAGCGTTACAGTTCAACTGATGATGCCTCTATGCAACGCTTCAATTTGCTCAAGGCGGAAGAACACAATATCATCTTTCAAGCTAAAGGGGATTTCAATAGAGCCAGATTTCTCCTTATCCATCTTGAAAAGACTCTTGCCGAAATGAATCGGATATCCGACCGCAGTCGCCCTGTCACTCGTCAGCCATTTTCAAATCGTTACCGACCAGACAGAGAAAGACCTCACAGACCGCTGCCTGAACGCTACTCACAGAAATCAGAAGAAATAAAGGTGAAGAACGAACCGAAAGACCAACAATTCACTAGTGGCGGTTTTCCTAAGTGGCCGCAAGGAATGCAACAATGGACTCGAGAAAACTGGGATAAATGGGCTAAACATCACCCACCTAAGAGAGAGAAGGCTCGCTCCGAGGATGAATACCACAGAGCCAGAAAATACTACGAAAAACTACAAAACAACTTAATTATCAACGACCTGGATGAGGATGAATCAGAAGATTGGCTGGAAGAATACATGGAAGCCGAAATCAACGCCCCGTGTGTCAATTTGAGTGCGCAAATACAAACCAACATGCTTAACACTCAAACGACAGAAGAGGATTCAGATCCGATTTCGCACCCTCTGCCTTTTGCTTTTGTATCTGTGGGGGATACAGAACTTATGGCACTGATTGACACTGGTTCCATGATCAATCTCTGCAACAAAGAGGGTATGGCAACTGCATTGGAAGCACGAGAAAAAGCAGACACTTACCAGGGTATTGAGTCAATCCCTGAAATGCAAGTCATGGGCTTCACAGGAGGTATTCATTGCCTGAATTATGCCATCACTGTGCCTGTGCACTTCAAGACACAAAAGAAGCCGCTTCGATTTGTGTACAATGCTGAATGCAAGTACCAATTGGTTATTGGTATGCCTGGACTTCGTACCTACCCTCAGTTGATGATGGCTCTTTTGCCAAAAAGAATTCCAAAGACCATTAGTGCACCATCGTCGGTTCTATGGAAAGAGCCTAAACAAACTCAAACGGAGAACAACAGTGAGGTACAACCATTAGATGAACCGACTCCAGTGGACAGTAAGGTGCAATCGACTACGGTAGAAGAAAATAAAAAGGGGGCTGTTGGTAAGCCTCCTACAATGGAATCGACTTCTGTAGAAGAAAACAAAAAGGGGGCCGTTGGTAAGCCTCCTACAACAGTATCGCAACCACTACAAGTCAACTTTCTCTCCTGCTCTGAGCATGATGTAGAGTTGGTATTGAATCGAGAAGTGGAGCTGGCGCCCAATGCTGTTACGACAGTTGTGGCTAAAACCAAGGATCCAATGGAGGGTCCGACGGTTCACTTTGACTTCAAAGCACCTGTTAACTTGGTTCCTACTGGACTTTCCGTACACTCAGTTGGGGAATTCTTGGCAGAAGACGCGGTGCAAGTTACCATGATCAATCACACAGATGCACCAATGACGTTGGAAAAAGGAGAAACACTCGGCAAGTGGACTCGGCAGGATTTTCGGCCTGTGGAGCCTCCAAAACCTCCCGATAAACCACAGTATTACCGAGTAGTCAAGGATCCGGAAGAACGTAAAGCCCAACTACAAAAGCTAGTCGAATTTGACGATTGCCCGGCACATCTATGGCAGTCTTTGCTAGAACTGCTCCTGAAGAATGCCGATTCGTTCAGTCTAACTAAAGAAGAAATCGGAGATTGCAAAATCATCCTTCTGGATATTGACACTGGCACCAGTGTACCTGTTCGGCAGAAGTTGCGACGTTTGCCATTCGCTCTTTGTGAGAAGGTTGAAGCTCAACTTACCAGTTGGCTTGAGGCGGGTATTATCCGACCTTCAACTGCACCGTGGGCCTCACCAGTGTACCTGTGCTAAAGAAGAATGGCGATCTCAGACTGTGCATCGACTATCGGGAGCTTAACAAACTCACCAAGAGGAACTGCTTTCCTTTGCCCCGGATCGACGAACTTATAGATGCTGTTGGAAGCATCAATCCCACGCTGTTCAGCAGCTTAGATCTCTGTTGGGGCTACAACAACACGCATGTACATCCAGACAGCATCGAGAAAACAGCATTCATAACTCACAAAGGACTTTTCGAATTTCTTCGGATGCCATTTGGACCCACCAATGCTCCGGCATTCTTTCAAGACGTCACTCAGCGAATTGTAGGACACATTGACCCAGACCGTGTCTTTGTCTATCTGAATGACATTCTTATCATCTCACACGGTTGGTAGGAACACAGACGCCTGCTGGCCAAAGTTCTCTGAGCTCTTCATGACGCAGGTCTTCTGTTGAATCCATCCAAGTGTTCCTTCAGCAAAACGGAAGTGTTATTTTTGGGCTTTTGTATCAGTGCTGAGGGCATTACTACTGATCCAGCGAAAATCACCAAAGTGCGAGATTGGCCTGTACCGACAAACATCTCACAATTGCGCAGTTTCACTGGTTTCTGCAGCTACTTCCGTTGGTTCATCAAGGGTTTCGCACACATCGCAGCGCCATTGAACAAGCTTACAAAGAAAGAAGTGGAATGGCAATGGGGGTCCAAGCAGCAAGCTGCTATGGATAAATTGATTGAGCTTTTGATCAATTCTCCCCTTCTACATTATCCAAATTTCGACAAGCCATTCATCATCGAAAGTGATGCTTCTGGACAGGCAATCGCTGCCATTTTGGCACAAGAAGATGAGCAAGGCCATCAACATCCAATCGCCTATGCCAGCCGTACATTGAGACCATCAGAGAAGAATTTCAGCACTACCGATAAGGAGTGTTTGGCACTCATTTACGGCCTGGAACAATTCCGTGTCTAGGTGTATCGGCACCCGGTGACCATTATCACGGACCACAACGCGCTCAGTTCTTTGAAGGAGAAGAATCTAATCGGTCGACCGGCGCGTTGGGCTTTGTTGATTCAAGACATCGCTCCCAACATTATTTATCGTCCCGGACGTTCAAATGCAGCAGCTGATGCACTCAACCGTATGCCACATGAACGTTTGCATCAGCGCAACATCCATGCTATCTCAGACGTCAGTTTGTCTCAGGGACTTCCTTACCAACACTTTCTGCCGCATCCGGTTCCCGTGGACGATGAAACCGTCATCAATTCAGTGCATCTGGAGGACCAGATGTCCAAAAAGGGGGCCAGTGACAGTAGCCCTGACAGTGGCATGAGTGCTATAGCTGTGACATCCAGGTACACACCTGAACAATAATTACAAGGCTCAATTTACCTGACTGTCTTCAGGCACTGAAAGACCCAGATCAGGCTTTACAGGGCTGTGTACTTTCGTTTTCGGACATTTTAACTTTGAAAAATAGATGTAATTTTTTATTAAGATTTGAACCAATTGATTAAGTCCAATAAAATTGAACAGATTCAAGTTCGGCAGAAATAAAATAGGTTTAGGTTCAAGTCCACAAATTTTTAGGTTAAAAACCAATATTATCAGATCCAGGTTCAGTTGGACTTACCAACAGTAGTTTATACTCTATAAAATAGCGCCGAACTCAGGTACTGTTGTGCTACGGACTGCCTGTTCACAGGCTCTAAATAGATACTGTTATTTACTGTCATATTACGCAAATGATACTGCAATAGAACCGAAATTGGAATCAAGACAAGACAAGCTCTAGTAGTGGTGACAAGAAGTATCAAATCAAATTTCTTCACATAGTAAACAGCAGGGCTACAGCAGTAACTAAAACTAGATTTGCTGCAAATTCTTTCAACTGACAATCATTAGAAGATGTGGGAGTGACACTAGTAGTTGTGGTCTGAGTAGTGGTAGTAGTGGTGGTAGTGGTGGTGCTTGTACCATAAACACGCGGGTCGTTGCAGTTGTCATGGCTGTTGCAGCAGCACCAGTAACTCTCATGGAAATAGGAACAGTTGTTAACGGCAATCTGGGCACACTTTCTACCATCGTCACATCCAGAGCTTTGCACCCAGCCAGGTCGCGGATAGCGGATGTAGCAATACTTATTAACTGGCGCGTTGCACTCCACTGTAAAGTTGTCTGGCGCCAAACAGGTGGCCACTAGAGGTCCTTCCGGCTTCAGATCTCTGGTGTTGCAGTTGTCCAGCACAGAACAGCAGCAGTGGGTCACCTGGGTCTTCACATCTTTGGCGCACTTTCGATCGGCTTGCAAGCGATTTGGTGGTGCGATAATCTGTTGACACACTCTGCCATCGTCGCAGCCGCCATCCTTGAACTGGACTCTACTGAAACTGCTGTAACAATACTTTGCAGAGTCTGTATCCTTGCACACTTCTGACTGATTTCGCTTGTCATAGCAGTGGCTCACAGCAGGCAACAGGTCATTTAAGTTGCAGTTGTCATACGTGTCACAGCTGCAGACAGTCTAGTCATCCTTTCTTCTGCACTGGAATTCCTTGGTCAATTCACACAGCTCAGGAACGGCGCAACCAGCACTTGTCAGCTCTGTGTTTGTGAAATTCTTGTAGCAGCAGGCGGTGGCCGGGTACTGGCATTGCTCTATGACTGAGTGAACTGGAAACTGAAGACAGTGGTGCACAGCTGGAAACACGCGCCAGTTGTCCTTGTCAGAGCAGCAGAAACTGGATTTGGTTGCAGTGTCGTAGAGGCACGCATGCCACTTGTAGTACTGGCAGTAGCCGGTTTGGTTGTAATAGCAGGAGCCAGACTGCACCTTTCTGTCATTGTTGAACTGTGTCAGACACCAACTCTGACCGCTGCTGGATGGCGAGTCACACTTCACGGTTGAGGTTTGTCGAACTCCTGGACACTCAGTCACTTGAACGGGCTTCAGTTTGGTTGAATTGTTGCATACGCTTCCCCGCTTAGAGGCGGCGCAGCAGCAGACCAGACGGTTGTTCACCTTCCGGCAGGTCAAGTCAGCGATGTGGTTATCGGTGCACAGGAAGTCTTCACGCTGCTCACAGCCTGAATCGAGCAACGTGCCGTCAAGGGAGAACCGGTTGAAACAGAAGTTGTTGTGGTAGATGCACTCTTCATTGCCATCCCGAGCGTCTTTGTTGTAGCAGACCTCAGCCGTAGGTTGTAAATGTTCATTGCAACGGTCTTGTTTCATATTGTTACAGCAACAGACCCAACCTCCGATTCTATGATTAGGATTCCTCAAGCAGTTGGAAGCGCCGTGTTGAATGACTAGAGGGCATACACTTGTGTTGTCTCGACAGCGGACCCAGCGGAATCTCATATGTTCGTCATAAACATTTTCACAGAAGACCTCTCCTTGCCCTTCCACATCACATTTAACATCATTAATCCACTTTTTTCCTCTCTTGTGTGAACACTTGTACGAAGTCGGCCGCTCTGAATCGGAAGTAGCACCATACAACACAAAACAGAACAGAAAGGTTGAGACACAATACGCAAGACCCATATCGAAACAAACAATGATGGCTACAATTTGGCTTTGCAAATATTAGGCAGCGCATGAAACTGTGTGTAGCATAGGTGCAATGGCATAGCTGGGAATCGAACGCAGCACCTTTGGATTGGCGGTCCAGTGCTCTTCTAACCACTAACCTACACGACGATGCCAGACTAACACCTTAAGAGTCAGTCTCTGAACCGATCGAGTTTCAGTATTCAGACCAAAATTGAAACTTCGTCCCAGAGAGCTGTAAGTTGGTACACTAATACAATACATACTTATGAGTTGTCTTTCGGCTCCAAAAGATTAGTGGATTTGACGCTCCAATCCCGAGATACAGCCTGGAAAATCGGCCCGCTTAACTATGCGACCAAAATTTCAAACTCGAATTTCTAACCTAGGTACCAGCTGGAGTTGGAAGATAAAAATTTGGGGTTTTGCGTAACTTTTGGAGTACTTTAAGAATCTGCAGTCCAATTTTGTTTTAGAAGAAAAGTTTTTCGACCTCTTTGGCGGGGCCATAATTTGGCTGGAACCCCCCTAGAGGCGCTTTGTCATTTCATAACTTTGTAGCGCTTTCTATAAGGTTCATTTACGTATAGAATATGTACGATTGCTCCTGACCAATCGAGTGAAAATTGGCCTCAAATGTCACGAACTCGAAAAATTCGCATTTTTCATTAATTTTACATAATTTACATACATAATTTTCCAAATCGAATTTCTGACTTAACAAACGGAGTTGAGCTTTGAAAATTTGGGTTTCCGGAAATGCTGAGAACTCATTAAAATTTGGTCTTCCAAATGAGGGAATTTTTCGAGTTTGTAACCTATGAGGCCAATTTTCACTGGATTGGCCACGAGCAATCGAATCATATGCTATACCAACAAGAAGCTTATAAAAAGCGCTACAAAATTATAAAATATAAAAGCTCCTCTGGGGGGTTCCAGCTCAGTTATGGCCCGCCAAAGAGGTCGAAAAATTTTTTTCCTCGAAATTCTAAATCCAGTAAATATTCCGAAAGCACACTGAAAGTACTCTGGAAAACCACATTTTCAAAGCTCAACTCCGTTTATTAAGTCAGCAGAAATTCGATTTGGAAAATTATGTCTATAGTGAAACATGAGTTCGTGAAATTTGAGGCCAATTTTCACTGGATTGGCCACGAGCAATCGTATTCGTACCATATTCTATACCAAAATGAAGCTTATAAAAAGCGCTACAAAGTTATGAAACAAAAAAGCGCCTCTAGCGGGGGGGTTCCAGCCGAGTTGTGGCCCGCCAGAGGTAGAAAAAATTTTTTTCTTCCAACACAAAATTGGACTACAGATTCTTAAAGCACTCAAAAAGTTACGCAAAAACCCAAATTTTTATTTTCCAATTCCAGCTGGTAGGGTAGAAATTCGAGTTTGAAATTTTGTTCCCATAGTTAAGCGGGCCGATTTTCAGAAGGCTGCATCTCGGGATTGGAGCGTCAAATCCACTAATCCTTTGGGGGCACGAAAGATAACTCATAAGTATCTATTAGTGTACCAACTTACAGCTCTATAGCCCAAAGTTTCAATTTTGAGGTCTAAATAGGGCAAAGGGCCAAGACTCGATCGGTTCAGAGACTGACTCTTAAACTCATTATTTGAGAAAGCTAGCCAGTCATAAGTGAGGAGCGGCCAGAAGCCACAAGCATCAAACTCAAGCTGAACTGGTGCAGCCAAATTGAATGAAAGGTGAAAAAGTTAGGCACGCGCAATGGCGTAGGTGGGAATCGAACCCAGCACCTTTGGATTGCCGGTCCAGTGCTCTAACCACTAAGCTACACGCCGATGCCAGACTAACACCTTAAACTCAGTATCTGGGAAAGCTAGCCAGTCATGAGGAGCGGGCAGAAGCCACAAGCATCAAACTCATGAGCTGGAGGACTGGGGCGAGGGATAGAGGATCTATCTTTTTACGTGATCCGTTCCATGTAGACAGGCCAATCCCGAATTGCAGCCAATAGATCCTCGGTTTACAGATGGCAAATATTAGGATTTTCAAATATACAGGGTGTGCCAAAAAAAAAACAACCCAGCAGAGTTTTTGCTGTAGGAACCGCAAATCTCAACCGATTTGAATGAGTCCTTTTTTAAATGAAAGATAAATAAATTCTTGAAAGATTGATGTACCATTTATTAAGATAGCCTGCTTAGTTCCTGAGATATTTGTCCTCAAAGTTAAAGCAGAGATTTTGGCAATGAACAAGAGTGAAAAAGAACAACCCAGCAGATTTTTTACTTTTGCGACCATGAATCTGAACCGATTTGAATGAACCCTTTTTTTAATGAAAGACTGATAAATTCTTCAAAGATTGGTGCAATTTTTATTGAGATTCACAGTTTAGTTCTTGAGATATTTGCCTTCGAAGTCGAAACAGATTTTGGCAAAGAACAAAAGCGATTCCGTTGCATTTTATAATAAAGCAGATTCCTACTGCTGGGGCTAATGATACTTTTGTGTTGAAGTAAACCGAGTTTCTGTGTCACCTGTAAGGCCTCCAAGAGCCCTTAGCAGTAGCAGGAATCCGTTTTATTACGAAGTGCAGAATAATAAAAAAATCGCTCTTGTTCACTGCCAAAATCACTGTTTTGACTTTGAGAGCCAATATCTCAGGAACCAAGCAGACTACATTAATGAAAATTTCAGCAATCTTTTAAGAATTTATTTATCTATCATTTAAAAAAGGATTCATTCAAATCGGTTGAGATTTGCGGTTGCTACAGCGAAAAATCTGCTGGGTTGTTTTTTTTGGCACACCCTGTATATGTATATGTATATGTACAACAAACAAAAATAGAATTATTGCATATTTTTGCATATTTCTATATTTTCATAAAACTGCAGAATTTTGGAAAAAAAACTAATTTTTAGTCAGAATTCGCTTGCAACAATATTGGTAAATCTGTGCAAACTACTTGAAACCTTGAGAAAACAGAGAATTCCAAGCACAAAATGTCTTACAAAAGAGATAACCTATTCGGTATTTGGTTAGTTCTAGTGTATTTTTTATTTCCATGAGAAACACTTGAACCAGGGGGCTTGAGCAATAAGAAAATGATTTGCAACACTTCATTTCCTCACACCAAACAGTGGCTTAGTCTAACCAACATGCAGTGTGGGCCATAAAAAGACCTGAATAGCTCAGCTTTCTAGCACAATCGGTTAAAATCTGACGCATTTTTAGTTTCAGTCAACGTGAAAAATTTTGACTGGTTGTGGTAGTAATCTGGGCTCATTGGATTCCTAAAGTCCGTATAAAGATTGGTTAACTTGCAAAATTTGGGAAAGATCAGATCAAGGGTTTGTGAGATATTTATGTTAAAACTGACGTCTGAAAATTCGGGTCCCTTGATTTCGGAAGGGCATAACTCGAGGCTATAGAAGACTACCAGGCTAGAACTTGGCCAAAACAAACTCTTAACAAATAATAATAATCGTGCCAAAAATCTCTTCATTCGGTTGAAAATTGACGGAATGGTGGCCATTTGAAATTATTCGGAAAACTCGAAAAATGGTTAGGTAGTCTTTTTTTGGCCATCACTGTATTTAGTAGTATAATCTTCTGAATGTTAGCTAGGTGGAAGAGAAGGCCAAATTGGTAGCGAAATTTTGGTACAGCACGTTGGTTTCAGCACAGATATCACAACTTAGCACTGCATACTATCATTAGAAATATGCAAACGAAAATATACAAACCGTTTGCATATTAGGTTCGTTTGCATATGTATAAAACATATTGGAAAATCGAATACATATGTATATGTATATATGCAAACGAAAAACAATGTATATTATGCAAACAATGTATATGTATATATACAGACAACTGTACCTCGGTTCTGAAGATTGGTAATGAGTTGAGAAAAAGGCGTGATGCTGGTGAATCTGATTGTTGTTGATTACCGCACGCACACCATTCGTAGGCTTAAAAATCAAGTGTTTCTTAGTTGTCATAGCTTAATGGGTAAGACACAAGTCCATCAAACGGCCATGTCACCCAAGTCCCTCTGATCGACTGTTATTGATTTATGGATAAACATTCAAACATTGGTTAGGATAAGATCGCTTTAGGCTAAAGCCTTTGCTCTGGAAGGTGGTTGGTGGGTCAGCTGAGCTTGGCACCATTTTTGTACAGGTGGGTTGCAATTCAGCCAGATTGATCGAAATTTCAAAAATCACTTAACCGCCTAGAAATGCATTTTTGGCACGTTTTACAGCCTGGCACTTAACACCGTTTATCCTTTTGGCGCGGACCATACACAAATATGTGTACTAGGCCAAATATCGCCCCCACTCTCAACTACTAAATCTTCCAGGGGCGAATTGCCTGTAAACTCGGTTCCTGCGTCCGTGCCGCGGACGGTTAGGTTTCCATATGTCGGCGTCCCCGACTTTCGCTTTACTGTAGGCTTCCTCGGCCTCCAATATCCAGCTGGGATTGTTTCGCACGGCCGACTGAAGAAAGTCCAGTTGTTTGCTACCGCATTCGGTCATATTTGTTAAAGATTTACAAGTTGGGTGCGCACGTTTCACTGGATTTGTTCCGAGACGAAAAACACGTATCTCAGGTAAAGCTAATATAACATTAGATGTTGATGTGTAAAATAATAATCAAGAGATCGTCAGCAGTCATTTGATACCACATTCACTCGTCTGTGTTTAAAATTTGCAATTAAGTGATCTCGCCACCCAATTGCATGAAAATCAGATGACTACAGAATTCGATTCTGGAGCCTTCGGGAACTCAAATGATGCTTTTATAACGTTTCTAGGTCAGACACCAGTATGTATGGAAGTATGGCCGGTCAAAGTTTGCAAAAATGGAGTTTTTTTTTGAAAATTTCATAATGAAGCGACGGAAACTTTGGTAACTTAGGTAACGCGTGGACTTCGCTGAAACTTCCAGAATGGGGTAGTATACTGTGGGAAACATATATGTTTTATGTATATGTTTTAAAACATAAATATGTTTGTTTTTGGGAAAACATATATGTTTATGTTTCTCAATATGTTTGCATGTCAAATATGTTTTGGATTTATATGTTTTGAGGCCAATATGTTTCTGGAAACTGTATACATATTTTTGCTATAGGAATTCATTATTTCAAGACTTTTGGTTGCTGTTTGACAGTAAACTTTTCCAAAATCTGACTTTCACTTAAACTTATTGAATCTGAGTCTGCTATCTAAATTGTTGCAAACCGTTTTAAGAGCCGGTTTTTCTAAGGGTCGACCCTTCCCGGACAAATCTCAACTTCATCTCTCCGATTTGGCTAAAATTTTGAATTTTGGTATAATTTAACATAAAAAGATGTTTTATCACCTTCCCGGTCGTTTTTGTCAGACTCAATTTTTCGGCCCAACTTCAGATCTCGGCTTATAACTCTGGAAGTAGTGAACGTAGAAACTTGCGGATTGCATATTTACAATCACATGAGCGTTCTCTTTCAAACGATACCCTACATGGCCGAATTCGAAAGAAAAAATTTTTTTCGAACCCCTTCTGGGCCAAATTTGACCCCCCTAAAAGTGCGACTACCGCTATTTTATTTCATAAAAATGTAGCGCTATTTATTCGCTTTTGATAACACAAAAAAAATCGAGAAAAAAAATGGGCGTCTAATTCAGTTTTTGGGCCTTGAAAGTTGTCAGGTCGAAAATTTGCCCAATAAAAGATTGCCTTGTAAAGAGCATATCTTTGTCAATTTTGAACCGAGTTCAGTGATTTTTTGCACACGTATTGCACTGTGTCCCTGCCACATACTGCACTGTTCACTTGGCGCCAGTTCTACGTTTCTTGGTCACATTTCAAGATATGTACATTAGTTTACAACGCAAATAGAATTTCCTGATAAACTGCAGTATCTTTCTAATAATTCGACAGTTGCGACTTTGTTACTGTCTTTTTTTAACATTTTTTATTATTATTGAAAGGTTAATACAGAAGTAATTTGAGACACACAGATATGCACATCATAAACAGACAACACATATTGAAATCACAATATGGGGGAGGGGTACATCAATTTAGATAGCTATCCATTTTACAAATTCATATGGTTGATGTCTGTACTTGTTGTGCTCTTGCTTCTGGTCATGAACACACTTGGCAACGGAAAATTTTGCAGTAAGTCTTGTCATAAATGACTGCACTGAAAGTACACTTTTTGTACTGCGACAAGCATACATAATGTGTTTGGCAATTAACGCAAATCTCATCCATTTTTCTGTATTTGGCTTCTTTGAGTAACCTAGTAGAATGGCCAATGGCGAGATGTCTACTTCTTGATGTTCTATGTGCTGAAATGTTTGTGCGATTTGGGCCCACAAACGAGAAATAAGAGGACATTCTAAAAGTGCGTGGGTAATATCATCCATATATGACTTGCAATAAAAGCATGAAGCGTTTGGTTCGATTTTGTATCGATGCAGAAGTTTACCTCTAACTAGTATCTGGTGTAGTACTTTAAATTGAAACGCTTGAAGCTTGGTTTCCGCTGTCAGTTTCTTTGGGGAAATCCAGATTTGTTCCCAATCAGCATCACTTAGATTTACAAAAACCTGCTCCCATTTTTCCTGACCCGTGGGTTTAACATTATGTGGAGGACTACAGAGAAGAGCTTTGAAATGACGTCCGTTACAACTGTTAGGTACGTAGTGATACCTAGTGACAAGTACTGTTATTTTACTAGTGGATTTTTATTTTACTATTTACTAAATTTACTACATTTTCAGCCTGTCAATTTAATTTTTATTTTTGTTTTACTACCAGACAGCTCCGATTTTACTAATTTTTGTTTTAACTAATAATTCTACTTATTTTACTACTATTTTACTACGATTTTACTAGTCATAACGTGGAATTTTGAATCAATGATGCCGCGGTATTGTGAATAATTGATGTTGGTCCAAATATTTGCTAAATTTGATCATGATACGAAGTTCTCCAGAACTGTAGACACAAAAAGGTGTGAAATTCGACTGACAAAAGTTCGCCTACACATCTTTTATTGCAAAATCGATCAAGAATTTGGCTGGAATTAACCAAAAACTAGTAAAATAGTAGTAAAATTTTCATTTTACTATTCACGGTGTCTGTTAATTTAATTTAATTTTTACTTTACTATTGGCTCTTAATTTTACTTTTTACTATTATTTTACTACTAGTAAAATACCACTAGTATTACTAATTTTTGTTTTACTATACTATAGTAAAATAACAGTAGTGACAAGACGGTAAAAAAAGATCTTTTTTTACCGTCTTGTCACTAGGTATCACTACGTACCTAACAACTATACATGGGGAATGGGGCTGAAGGGGAGGTTGACCCCCTCTGGCTCTGACCTACCCCCCTTTCAGCCAGCCTCTACCCTCTCAATTTTCTTTATGGAAAAATGTTGTATAGAAAATTATGACAAAAGCATGCCCAGATGCCTAGATTAGGTGTAAATTAGCTCAGAATAGCTTATTTATTTTTATCTAAAAATAAGCAAAAACCTTGATTTTAGCTAAAAATCGGACTTTTTTACTTACTGTAACATCCTCTCAACCCCCCTCAGGCGCTCCCACCCCCATCAGCCCCCTCAGGAATCGAAATTTCTACCCCTCCCCATCAGCCGAAATGCTTGCCTATGTCTACCTACAACCATTTCAGAATCCAAATTTATGTATTTATTACTGAACATAACGTGCAACAGGACGGACAGGAGTCTAGTTATCTAAAATACGCCAAGTGAGTATAAACCGCATTCCATTTAGACTTCGCGCACTGACTGGAATTTTGGTCTTGTAAAACATGTGCCCTGGAATAACATTCATTGAGATATGAGATAGACCTGAAATGAATTTTTGTTGGTATGTACTTTAGGCACTTTGGTATGCATACCAAATGTCATACCGTTTTGAGATGTCCAGATCGTCAACAAACAGTTGCACTGATGCTATCTCACCAATATAATCACCCCAAAATGTGTAGACCGTATTGGTATCTATCAGGAACAATAGGATTCCTTGGTAACTGAACTGGAGCCAGCCTTCCTTTCTTCCCCCATGAAAGCCTGTTGGGTTAGTTTTTTCGGTAATTCAAAGAGCTTTGAAACTTGCCATTAGGCATAACATACTGGGCAGCCGAGTAGCTCAAAAGGCACTAAAATTGAAGCATTTCAAAAACATACATACAGTATAGATAAAAAAAAATGTCCCATCGCTTTTTCGGCCTTCACTCAAACGTTTCGTTCTCAGTCATTTCTTAACCGATTTGCCTCAAATTTTCAGAAAAAATTAACAACATGGTTGGCTAAATATTCTGAAAGTTTAGTGCCAAAATTCCGACTCATACTGGTTTTATGACCCAAAAACTAGGAATGAGGGTGGTCCACGCAAATTTATGTTTTTTCGGTAATACCAGGAGTACAGGCCTGAAACTTGCAGGAATGATTGGTGTTGCCATTGGCCATAACATACTAAGCCGGCAGCCCTGTAGCTCAAAGGGCACTAAAATGGGGGAATTTCAAAAACATGACGAAATATGACTTTTCTTCGTAAAACCGGCAAAATGACGATTCTAAAGATTTTCAATTTTCAAAAACGCTGCAGGGATGGTTTCTATGGTGTGGAACAGAGCTTAAATATCAGGTTCATTTATTTGTCGAACTTCCTGCTACAATCTGTGTTGATTAAAGACAGATTCAGTGCTTTGATTCTAGAAGGTGCAGATTTCTTAACTATGGGATTTTCACTCATGTTTTTGAAATTCCCCCATTTTAGTGCCCTTTGAGCTACAGGGCTGCCCGCTTAGTATGTTATGCCCAATGGCAACACCAATCATTCCTGCAAGTTTCAGGCCTGTACTACATGTATTGCCGAAAAAAATTAAATTTGCGTGGACCACCCTCATTCCTAGATCGATCCGATCCGATCCGATGTGCCTTACGGCCTGCGATCAGACTCGAGGTCCATTTCGCTTCCCCGTGATTCGTCATCTCGGACGTTGCCCTTCTTTCACTGCCAGCCACTCCTAGCCATGCTGCTGGGCGCCGGTCACCAGGAGGGCGGCCGGCGTGTCGATGCCATGATGCTGACAGCTCCCGACGGCCGAGGGCTCCCCGGCATAGTTGGTTTCTCTGACAGCTTCTGACATCGTAGATCTTCTTCCCAACGCGGCATGCTTTGTGGAGCGGCTTCGGTGCAACGGCAGATCCAGTTGGTTCCCATTTTACCTACTCGCTGTAACCAGCTTTCGGTGGCCTGGGTGGAGCGTTGTGCCGACGACCAACTCTTTGCAGCAAGAAACTTGCCGCGCCAAGAGGATGAACCACTACAACCGCTAGGGATGCAGGGGCCGCCGTGACTCATAGGCAGCGAGCTACCCACTGAGCCAACGACGCGGCCCTCATTCCTAGTTTTTGGGTCATAAACCCAGTATGAGTCGGAATTTTGGCACTAAACTTGCAGAATATTTAGCCAACCATGTTGTTAATTTTTGCTGAAAATTTGAGCCAAATCGGTAAAGAAGTGACTGAGAACGAAACGTTTGAGTGAAGGTCGAAAAAGCGATGGGACATTTTTTTTTATCTATACTGTATAAGGTGCATCCATTTGTCGCGCGATCTGCTAAAATCTGTCCTTTTACAACTGATTCAATACTTTGATGCTAGAAGGTGCGGATTTCTTAACTATCATATTTTTGAAATTCTGCAATTTTAGTACGTTTAGAGCTGCTGGGCTTCCTACCTAGTAAGTTACAGTACACCTAATGGCAACACCAATCATTTCTGCAAGTTTCAAAGCCTTATTCTTTGAATTACCGAAAAAAATTAGAATTTGCATGGACCACTATGATTCTTAGTTTTCGGGTCATAAAACCCACACAAGTTGGAATTTTCGCACCAAACTTGGAAAATATGAAGCATTAATTTTTGCTTGAAATTTGGGTCAAATCGATAAAGAACTGACCGAAAACGGAACGTTTGAGTGAAGGTAAAAAAAAGCGACTGGGACTGGCGCCAAGCAAGAGCCAGCAAGGTCAAATTTGTGCAGTATATGCCAGGGACACACTGCAATATGTATGTGTGCAAAAATCACTGAACTCGGTGCAAAATTGACAAAGATATGCTCTTTACAAGGCAATCTTATGTTGGGCAAATTTTCGACCTGACAACTTTCAAGGCCCAAAAACTCAATTAGACGCCCTTTTTTTTCTCGATTTTTTTTGTGCTATCAAAAGCGAATAAATAGCGCTACATTTTTATGAAATAAAATAGCGGTAGTCGCACTTTAAGGGGGGTCAAATTTGGCCCAGAAGGGGTTCGAAAAATATTTTTTCTCTCAAATTCGGCCACGTAGGGTATCGTTTGAAAGAGAACGCTCATGTGATTATAAATATGCAATTCGCAAGTTTATACGTTCACTGGTTCCAGAGTTATAAGCCGAGATCTGAGGTTCGGTCGAAAAATTGACTCTCACGAAAACGACCGGGAAGGTGATAAAACATCTTTTTAGGTTAAATTATACCAAAATACAAAATTTTAGCCAAATCGGAGAGATAAAGTTGAGATTTGTCCGGAGGTTAAGGAGCAAAAGTCGATTCCTAGAAAAACCGGCTCTTAAACAGGAAATTCAGAATCTCAAGTTTGAATTATCGAAAATTAAGACAAAATATAAGTGAATAAGCAACTTTCACCCAGATATGTTTTATGTTTAAAAATATGTTCATATTCAATTTTCAGATACATATAGCTATATGTGTTATTTATATGTTTGATTGGCGATTGATTGTTTGATTGGAGTGGAGTATAGTTATATTAATATGTTTTAAAAATTTCGATATTTTCTCACTGTAGGTAGTCATGACCGCCGGAATCGATTCAGACTAGAGACCTGCGCGGGCCGCCTTTTTGGCGGCCCGGCCCGGCCCGGATTTTCAAAATTCCAGCCCGGCCCGGCCCGGCCCGGCTGACATTTCGTGCCGGGTAGCCCGGCCCGGCCCGGCATCTCAAAATTTTCAGGCCTGGCCCGGCCCGGCAAATTTAGAATGGCTCAAAAACGCTGAATATCGCTATTTTTAGCAATTGCAAAGTAAAAACGAAAGTTTTATGGTAAGGAAAAACAGTTGAAGAGGCTAAATAACGAAAACGTTTGTTTAATGTTTACGAAAATCCATGTCACTGTTCGGAAGTGAGTTGAAAATAAGAAATGCCGTTTTAGCCCTTATATTTTAGAGTATAAGTATGTGAAGGTTTGTTCTGTGCAAAACTATATGGAGAATCTGATAAAATAGTTCTTAAACCACCGGCGATAACTGACAGCCTGTAACTAACAACAGAGAGAAATACAAGAAGTGCCAGTGCATGTTGACACACAATCACATATTGTCTCGAAGCAACAGAATGCCGTCAACGGAGTCTGTAGCCGTACTTAGCTTTTTACCGAAAGAAACAAAATGACGCCCTAGCGCAAACAGATAAGTGTAATGAAATCATAATTAAGTATCCATGGCGCCTTTCTTCAGTAAAACACCTGGGTGCTGATTGTATGTATGTATATTGATGAGAATGGTCAAATTTATTTAATCAAGTAAACACCGGCCCGGCCCGGCCAGGCTTGAAAACACAATTTTTGCGGCCCGGCCTGGCCCGGCCCGGCTAAAAATCCCCGCAGGCGGCCCGGCCCGTGCAGGTCTCTAATTCAGACACTTTCTTATCCGAAACCTTGACCGCGATACTGTACATTGTAATTCGGCTCCCAAAGCGAAATTGTCTTATTGCAGTATTATTTGCGCAATGACAGTAACTACACTTTACACAGTAAAAGTAGGAGTCGCGAAAATGCGAGGCAACTAAACGTAAAAGCAGAGGACGATTTTTACTTATGCTTTATTAATAAAAATTTTGTCAAAACCTCAGCAAGTTGCCATGCGCTGCAGATCGTTCCAGTGGATTCGCTCCAGTAGCATAGTACGGAAACACCAGCTCTTACGGAGGAACCCCTCCCCCAGCGAGCGTATATTTTCGATTTGCCAACCTTGATGGCCACTTATAGACACTTATTTTGTGTATAGTACAGCCTTGCTAACTGTTTGACTTTTAATTGAAGCACTCAGTGCTTAAACACATAGCTGCCGTTTGCGTACTACACTAGGGGAGCGAATCTACTGGAACGATCTGCAGCGCGTGGCAACTTGCTGTGGTTTGGACAAAATTTTGATACATAAGTAGAGCAAAAGTAAAAACCTTCTTATTCTTTTGCGTTTAGTTGTCTCGCATTTTCCTTAACTCCTGCTTTTACCGTGTAAAATTATGCCGTACTGTGAGGTTCTGTTGTATTACGAAACGAACTACTTGTTCACAAGCTCTAAAGACTGTATTTTACTGTAATACGCAAATAATACTGCAATAGAACAGAAATAGAAATTAAAGACAAGTTCTGATAGTGGTGACAAAAAACATGAAATCAAATTCTCATAGTAAAAAGCAGAACTACAGCAGTAACGAAAACTAGGTTTGCTCTAGATCCTTTCAATTGACAGTCAGTAGAGGAGGTGGGAGTGACACTAGTAGTTGTGGTCTGAGTAGTGGTCGTAGTGGTTGTACTGGTTGTAGTGGTGGTAGTGGTGGTGCTTGTACCATAAACACGCGGGTCATTGCAGTTGTCATGGCTGTTGCAGCAGCACCAGTAACTCTCATCGAAATAGGAACAGTTATTAACGGCAATCTGGGCACACTTTCTACCGTCGTCACATCCAGAGCTTTGCACCCAGCCAGGTCGAGGATAGCGGATGTAGCAATACTTATTAACTGGCGCGTTGCACTCCACTGTAAAGTTGTCTGGCGCCAAACAGGTGGCTACTAGAGGTCCTTCCGGCTTCAGATCTCTGGTGTTGCAGTTGTCCACCACAGAGCAGCAGCAGTGGGTCACCTGGCTCTTCACATCTTTGGCGCATTTTAGATCATCTCGCAACCGATTTGGCGGTGCGATAATCTGCTGACACACACTGCCATCATCGCAGCCGCCATCGATGAACTGGACTCCAATGAAACTGTTGTAGCAATACTTTACAGAGTCCGTATCCTTGCACACTTCTGACTGATTTCGCTTGTCATAACAGTGACTCACAGTAGGCAACAGGTCATTTGAGTTGCAGTTGTCATACGCGTCGCAGCTGCAGACAGTCTGGTTGTCCTTTCTTCTGCACTGTGATTCCTTGGTCAATTCACACAGCTCATCAGTGGCGCAGCCAGCACTTGTCAGCTCTGTGTTTGTGAAATTCTTGTAGCAGCAGGCAACGGTCGGGTACTGGCATTGCTCTATGACTGAGTGAACTGGAAACTGAAGACAGTGGTGCACAGCTGGAAAGGCGCGACAGTTGTTCGTGTGACAGCAGCAGAAAGTGGATTCGGTGGCAGTGTCGTAGAGGCACGCATGCCACTTGTAGTACTGGCAGTAGCCGGTTTGGTTGTAATAGCAGGAGCCAGACTGCACCTTTCTGTCGCTGTTGAACTGCGTCATACACCAACTCTGACCGCTGCTGGATGGCGAGTCACACTTGACGGTTGAGGTTTCTTGAACTCCTGGACACTCGGGCACTTGAACTGGCTTCAGTTTGGTTGAATTGTTGCAAATGCTTCCCTGCTTAGAGTCAGCGCAGCAGCAGACCAGACTGTTGTTCACCTTCCGGCAGGTTAAGTCAGCGATGTGGTTGGCGGTGCAGAGGAAGCCTCCACGCTGCTCGCAGCCTGAATCGAGCAACGTGCCGTCAAGGGAGAAGCGGTTGAAACAGAAGTTGTTGGGGTAGACGCACTCATCATTACCATCCGGAGCGTCTTTGTTGTAGCAGAAGTTAGCCTCAGGTTGTAAATGTTCATTGCAACGGTCTTCTTTCCTGATGTTACAGCAACAGACCCAACCGCCGATTCTGTGATCAGGATTCCGCAAGCACTTGGAAGCGCCGTGTTGAATGACTTGGGGGCATACACTTGTGTTGTCTAGACAGCGGGCCCACCGGAATCTCATGTGTTCGTCATAAACGTTCTCACAGAAGACTTCTGCTTGCTCTTCCACGTCACATTCCACATCATTAATCCAATGTTCTCCTAGCTGGCGTGAACACTTGTATGAAGTTGGCCGCTCTGAATCGGAAGTAGCACCGTACAACACAAAACAGAACAGAAAGGTTGAGGCACAATAGAGAAGGCCCATATCGAAACGAACAAATGAAGGTTACCTTTCATGCAAATATTAGGCAGTGCATAAAACTTTAGCAAGAGCTGAACTTCAGCCTCAGGATTGGGGCGAGGGATAGAGGATCTATCTTTTACTTGATCCGTTCCATGTAGACAGACCAATCCCGAATTGCAGCCAATCGATCCTCGGTCCTGAAGATTGCTAATGATTTAGATGTGATGCTGGTGAATCTGATTGTTGTTGATTACCGCACGCACACCATTCGTAGACTTAAATCAAGTGTTTCTTAGTTGTCATAGCTTAATGGGTGAGACACAAGTCCATCAAACTTCCATGTCACCCAAGTCTCTCTGATCGACTGTTATTGATTTATGGATAAACATTCAAACATTGTTTGGGGTAAGATCGCTTTAGGCTAAAGCCTTCGCTCTGGAAGGTGGTTGGTGGGTTAGCTCAGCTTGGCACCATTTTTGTACAGGTGGGTTGCAATTAGGGCCCGACCGGATACAAATTTCTACCGGATCCGGATATGCCGGATATCATTGATCAACTTAAAATTTTTTTAGAATGCAATAAACCACATATATACATTTCATTGTTCTATAACAGTTGATTCGCCGCGTCGTTGGCTCAGTGGGTAGCTCGCTGACTCTGAGTCACGGCGGCCCCTGCATCCCTAGCGGTTGTAGTGGTTCATCCTCTCGGCGCGGCAAGTTTCTTGCTGCAAAGAGTTGGTCGTCGGCACAACGCTCCACCCAAGCCACCGAAAACTGGTTACAGTGAGTAGGTAAAATGGGAACCAACTGGATCTGCCGTTGCACCGAAAGCCGCTCCAAAAAGCATGCCGCGTTGGAGGGAATATCAACGACGTCAGGAGCTGTCTGAGAGACCAGCAATAAGGCCAATACCGGTTTAGTGCCTGCGGCCGGGCGGCCGTTGGGAGCTGTCCGCACCATGACGTCACCACGCCAGGCACTCTCTTAGTACCTGGCGCCCAACAGCATGGTTTGAGTGGCTTGGCAGTGAAAGAAGGGCAAACGTCCGAGATGACGATATCAGGGGTAACGAAATGGACCGTGCAGGTTTGATCGTAGGGCTGTACATCGTACGCCCCCCCGCCAGATCGGATCGGATCGGAACAGTTGATTCAAAACAACATCTAATAATTGTAGTTCAAACTATGGTTGGATGATATCGGGTTTTTGCGATGCATGTGATATTGCATATATCATATGCATGCAAAAATGAGATATGTACATATTTTTTGCATATTTACATATTTTATCACCGCGGCTAGAAATTGATAACTGGACGCTTTCCAAGCATTTTCGAGTTTGGTCGGGATGTCTATGCAATCTTTAGCATTTATTAGGCATACCTATTTTACAGATACTGTACAGACCTCATCTGGAAAAAAACAGAAGGGGAAACACAGTTTGGCATGAAAGTTCAGCTCTTTTCGTAATTTTTAGATAAAAATGGTTGACATCACAGACTTTTGGCTAAATTATTGTTTGCATGTTCAGATTTGTTCTCTCTAATGTGGCATACTTAGCCGACCTTTTGGTAGACCTGTCCTAGTTTTACAAACTAAAAAATTATGAATGCGAAAAATCTCAGTTGAGATTTCCATTCTTTGCGAGTTGAGTTAACCATGCGTGAAATTTTGCAAGTTAACCAATCTTTAGGGGCCGTTCATAAACGACGTCGTTCCAAAATCCCGATTTTTCGGCCCCCCCTCCCCCCAAAATCGCCTTGCGTCGTTTCTTGGGGACCCCCCCCCCCTACGGCGACGTCGTTTTCGGTTTACCCCCCCCCCCAATAAAACGGCAGTACATAGAGTACTGTGACGTTTTCTTGTTACCATACTGCACAATCAATAGAATAAATCCCTACAACCACTCTGGGAAGCTTTTCTGTACGGAGAAACGTTTGATAGAATGTGCATAAATCGAAAATAATGTAATTGAAGTACCCTAAAATTCCGAAAAAAGCGACGTCGTTTTTTGCTAACCCCCTCCCCCTCCTGGTGCGTCGTCTATCGTCGCATTTCAGCCGACCCCCCCTCCCCCCCTCTGGAACGACGTCGTTTATGAACGGCCCCTTATATGGACTTAAGAACCTGAAGAGCTCAGCTTTTTCACAAAACCGGTTAAAATCTGGCGGATTTTTACTTTCAATCAAGGTGAAAAATTAGCGTTGTCAAAAATGAGGGTGTTATCCTTTGCACAGAAATCAGGGTTATACGAACTACTGGGGTCATGGATTACAATCGCCTCAAGAAATTTCTAACAAGCATTCGGTCGAATGCAATATTCATGTTCAAAATGCGTAAAAAATCACGTTTTCTCATCTGTGACTGATCCGGTCCAGGTCAGGTAATATCCGAATCCGGTACCGGATCCGGATATGGCCATATCCGGCCGGATCCGGATATCCGGTCGGGCCCTAGTTGCAATTGAGCCAGTGTGATCCAAATAAATTCCAAAAATCACATAACCACCTAGAAATGCATTTGTGGCACATTTTACAGTCAGGGAAATAACAACATATATGGTATCAGTACACATATATGGAAACGGTACCATATATGGTACCGGTTCACCTTCAAGTGGTACCATATATGGTACCACTTCCTTATATGGTACTGGTACCATATATGGTACCGGTACCATATATGGAAACGGTACCATATATGGAACCGGTACCATATATGGTAACAGGTACCATATATGGTACCCCTTCGATCAAATCATAAGGGGTACCATATATGGTACCAGTGCCATATAAGGAAGTGGTACCATATATGGTACCACTTGAAGGTGTACCGGTACCATATATGGTACCGTTTCCATATATGTGTACTGATACCATATATGTTGTTATTTCCCTGACTGTTTTACCGTCTGGCACTTAACGCCGTTTATCCTTTTTGGTGCGGACCATACACAAATGTGCGTGCCGCCGACGGTTAGGTTTTCATATGTCGGCGTTCCCCGACTACACCCAGTATTTTTCACACCATCTTTGTTTGGCTGTCGCATTTTCATACAATTTTGAAAGCTTGTATTTTTTGTACACTGATGTACTTATTTTGTTTGGTTCATATAAAACTGGATAATATCTTTCATAGTCTTCCAGTAGTTCGACCCAATGGACCAAGATTTGATTCCGTTCCGCCATCTAACAGGAAGTGCTGTCCACATTTTGGTCCATTGCTTTTTATCTATTATCAAACCAGGATACCAATTTAGCACCCCCTGATAGCTGAAAAAAATTACCATCATCTCCCAACAAGTCACGGACCTTAGTCAAACCGTTGGCTTTCATAACCGGATTATAATACATACATACGCTTCGGCTGTCCTGTTTTGAGATCTCGGTTATTTAAAATGCTTCTTGCAAGTAGCGGTTCGTTCTCAGGATTACTAAACAAAACATTGTCCCGATATTCAGTACCTATTTCACCGTAAAACAGAGAGACCAGAGTTTTCAACTCATTCCAATTGTATCGACTTGTAAGTATGTTGTTTATCCCGCCGTTCTTGTCAAGTTTTCTCAATCCTACATAGGGATGTAAATGGTATCCGGTATTATTTGGTATTATTTGGTGTTTGGTATTTTTTTATACCAAATAATACCAAATAGTTTAAATAACTAAATAGTTAGCTTTTCAGCGATAAATTCTGGATATTTTTTACCATGTCAGAGCTCTTCTGTTCAGAGTTTTCTCTGCATTTCTAATTTACTGAGTTTAACAATGCAGGTACACAGAACAAGACATCACTTTACCTTTTCAGAGCAACAAAAACAGCACAGAATTCCGACCAGTTTAGGTATAACAAACACTCATGAAAAATTCTTAAAGTGCAGGTTGGTCTTAATGAACAATAACTGCTCTGCTTTATCGAGACTGAGCCTAGACCGCTTATCTCGTAGATGTTTGCTGCGTGACTGAAAAGCCGTTCACCGGGCACGCTTGTGGGCGGAGCTGACAGATATTTGAACATGTGCTTCACCAGGTTGGGAAATCTGTCAAAATTTCCTTTCCAATAGTCAAGAGGGCTATCAGTGCGAGCGGCAGTGGGTTTCTTTCTCGGCATGATGACACATTTCTTTTAGGTGGAACAAAAAACTCTCCCACTTAGACAAAGCTTATTTATATTTTTTACCGAAAAAGCAAAAAAGAATGATTTTGTTAGGGAGATCACTACATGCGCATATTAAAAGCGTTTCAAGTGTAGATAATTTTTGGCCATTTTTTGTTTAAAGAGGGCCACCGTCCTGGGCGTCCAGTCTTTCTAACTGTGCTTATTCTGTAGCCAGGAGGGCAATGGTCTACTGATCTAGCCTTGGGCACGAACGTACGTCTGTGCATATGAATTTTATAGCCAGTTTTCTAGGTCGGGGGAAAATCGGCCGATAATCATAACTATTTGGCATTATTTGGTATTATTTGGTATAAAAAATACCATCTAGTATTTGGTATTTTTGATACCATTTACATCCCTAATCCTACAGTATTCCACTTGAGAGCGTTGTCTTTTGCAAACCTGGTCCACTGCGTAGCAGGCGACAATGCGCAAGGCACTGTTCTGCGCCCTTTGTATTCTGTCCAGACTTGTTTTGCTGCCAGACAGTGGTAGCGTATTCAGCCACTGAGCGCACATAGCTTTGTAAATGATCAGGAGGCTTTAGAAGTGCCACTAAAGTCTAGTCAAACGATTCAAGTTTTATGAGTTTTTAGTACGCTTGTAATATAAAATAGCGACACCTGTAGTGAAGCAATAGACGCTTGCATACAAGTAAACAGTAGAAAAAAGGATCACAGAAAGCACCGATCACTTTTCGATCTTGACCGAGTAGCCGCCTCCCTCTTGTTCTTCTAGTTTGAAGTTGTCTGTGGTGAGGCCGAACGGTCGCAACACCATGTTACCCAGGTCTTTCAGTTTGCCTACAGACACACAGACCGTATAATACAGTACCACTTAAAAGCTTTACAATTAGGGATGCAACCGAATACAAAAATACCGAAGCGGATTTTCGAAACCGAATAATACCGAATATTGAAGATTGGCAGGCGCAATTGCAAGAATATACTGTCTAACTAATATTTCTTTGTTGTTTTTGCTAAACTTATTGATGCTAAAAAAGCTGTAGAGTGACGTATTGTTTGAAGAATGCCATAGATTAAACCATGCATGTAACTAAAACAAGCCCTATTTGGTGGTTCTTTACCGTCAACCCGGCTGACAACAACTGCAAGATTTACAAGCAAACAATTTCAAGAGGCGCAAATCAGGCCACAAGTGCTCTGATTAATTGTGTGAAGTCACAGCACAAAGACACTTTCCTTTATATCCTCCTATTATCCACCACATGGCGGAGATTTCATAAAAAAACTTGCCTCTAAGCCTAAGTCTGAACCTAACCTAACCTAACCCTAAGCCTAAAACCGAAACTAAACGTTGGGTTTGGCAGCGGGCTGGGCGAATGGACCTTCTCAATTATCCGCTATGTGGCGGATAACAGGAGGTATTTACGCGCGCATAGCAAAGACGTATACTAGAGATGCGCACGGGCCGGGCCGGGCCGGGCCGACCAGTTTAGCATAGTGGCCCGAAAATTTTGAAAGGTTGCACAAATTCAAGATTATGTACGCTGGTGCTGAATATAAGCGCTAGCAACCGTTGTGTTAATCGGCAATAACGCGCCCGCTAAGTGCGCGCGCGATGTTCTGTACCAATCAATCGTGCCAGCAAAAACAGACAGAAATTGGACAGGACACGAAAGAAAATAAGTAAATTCGGGCGCATGTCGGTACACTATTGACGAGGGTTGTTCATTCCATATTCGAAATTCCAGATTCTATTATTTTTCTGCCGTTTCGATTTAGAGAAGATTAAAAAATATTTGATTGTGTGTGAGAGAGAGAAAAGATGAGTTCTACTTCACTCTGCAAGCCCGGAGAGCGCGTCTTAATCCACAATCGGTTGATTCGATAACTTTCCTGCATGCTAACATATGAACGTGTTAAGAGCTCTGTTTTTGTGAACAGTGTATTTCTAACTGCTTTTTTAGCACTTGTAAAACGTTTACTTGTATCAGGGAATTGTTACATTACATGTTGGGGTGAATTCTGGCAACTTTTTTAAAAATGGGCCGGCCGGGCCACAAAATTTGGAAAACGGGCCGGGCCGAAAATTTCGGCCCGAGCGCATCCCTAACGTATACAGAAAGTTGGAGGAAGGGAGCATCCAGTACTACTGTAAACATCCAGTACTAGTATGAATAGTCGTTGTTTGCCAAAATTTTAGCATAGTAAATGAACAGAGTGATGCAAAAGAGAAATATCTTGGTGATTTCTGCACAAATTTAAGCAAAACAGTGCAATTTTAACGGTTTTACAATATTCGGTTTGAAAAATACCGAATTCGAATAGCACTAGTAACCGGATTATTCGGTTGCATCCGTATCTATTTACGATTGCACAGAATTAAACGCACCCAACATTTCCACCTTCATTCTTTCGTTCCGCTGCGCTATCACAGCAGGTAACCGCTGAAATAAAATTCAATATTCAATACTACGTCATGAGTTGACACCCTTACCATACAGGCATACATGTCGCTGGGTTTTCCGGGGGCGGGGACCTTTTTCAAAAGCCAAATAGGGTTTTGGGACCAAGTCCAAAGTGGGTTTTACGATCTTTTTTGGGATCCAAAGATTTTTTTTCGACCAACTGGGGCGAAAATTGCTTTAAAACCCTATTTGGACCGAAAAAGCGTTCAAAACCCTGTTTTCGCATTAAAATGCCTTAAAAACCCTGTTGCGGTTGCAGAAAATGCCTAAAAAACCCAACATTGAAGCAACGAATGCAATAAATAACTGTTTTGCGCTCAAACTACATATTGAATATGAGTTTCAGCGATAAAATACAGATTGAAATGCGTTTTGTTTACTAAAAATAGTCCAGAGAACCCTAGTTTCCATTCTAAAGCAGGCGCAAAACCCTGTTTTAGTTATAAGATTACTAAAAAACCTATTAATGATTTGAATGCAGTTCTTACACCATGTTTAAGGTTTCTAATCAACCTAAAAACGTTCTCTAGGCTTTATAACCAGTGCTAAACCCTGTTTAGACTTCCAAAGTAACCTGAAAACCCTAATCAGGGCTTCTAGAGTAACCTGAAAACCCTGTTTAGGGTTTCAAAGTAGCCTAAAACCCTAATCAAGGTTTGAAAGTAACGGGCCGACCTGGGGGCAGGGGGCTTTCCCTCAGGTGGGGGCTCGAGGGTGGTTTCGACCAGAGGGGTACCTAAATTTCAAAAAGCTCCAAAACGCCGGAAAATGCGTTTTTAGCACGTTTTCTTCAGTAAGGACGCTAAAAATCGCTACTTTAAGTCATAAGCTAATCGTCAAATAGCGTTTTAGAGCTAAAACAAGCAAAAAAGTGACAAAAAGGGCTTTTAAAACACCCATTAAATATCAGCAGTGGAAACGCAAAATTCGATTTGCAAAGGCTTTTCAAGCGAATTCTAGCTAAAAATTAGTGATTTCTGAGCCAGTTTGTTAGTACTGGGAGCCACTACTAGTACTTGTATTGTTTGGTCGGGGGGGCGCGGGGCTTAACCTGTTTATGGGGGGGAGAGGGGTTTGGCCTTTCCAGACAGGGGTAACCTCAACTACTACATGTATACTGGTACCATACGTACTCCTTCAAATTTTACACTATATATATTATGGTAGCGGTACCATGGCACTCAAAGCCAAGGAGAGACCTATCATACTTGGCACCATAAATTACACCTTTGGCCACCGCAACGCAACAGCTGAAGGAGATGAACGGAGAACACAAACTCAACCAACAATATCGACTTAGAAAGCAAAGTAGAGCAGACAAAATACAAATTACCCTGACAGCCTGAAGAGCAGTCCTGTTGCCAGGGTCCAAGGTGAGTAGGGTGTGGTAGTCCTCCAAGGCCTTGTCCCAGTCCTCCTCCTTCTTCTCGTAGCACCAAGCTCGACGCTGCAGCGACTTTTGGTTGGAACAGTCGGCCTCCAACGACTTGCTACAATCTGCGATCGCCGCTTCGAAGTCTTCCTGCAATGCGCTTCGGCTTTGAGAGTAATGAGTCAGGCTTTTGCAGCGGTACATACGTATTTATATTTATATATGCCCCAGTCCCCGCGGCCCATGTATGTAAAACCTAATCGGACTGCTTAAGAGTCGTTCTCTGGTCAGATCGAGTTTCAGTATTCAGACCCAAAATTGAAACATTGGCCTAGAGAGCTGTAAGTTGGTACACTAATACATATCGATAGGTTATGTAACCACCGCAAAGGATTTCCCGATTTGACGCTCCAGTCCCGAGATACAGCCGTCTGAAAATCGGCTCGCTTAACTATGGGACAAAAATTTCGAACTTGAATTTCTTTCCTGCTAAAAACAGTTGGGACCTAGAATTTGGGGATTTTACGTAACTTTTAGAGTACTTTAAGAGTCGTTCTCTGAACCGATCGAGTTTCAGTATTCAGACCCCAAAATTGAAAGTTTGAGCTAGAGAGCTGTAAGTTGGCACACTAATACATACTTATGAGTTATCTTTCAGCTGCAAAGGATTAGTGGATCTGACGCTCCTGTCCTGAGATATAGCCTTCCGAAAATCGGTCTGCTTAACTATGGGACCAAAATTTCAAACTCGAATTTCTCGCTTCATACTCCGAATTCGGACCTAAAAATTGGGGGTTTTAGAGTACTTTTAGACTGCTTTAAGAAACTTTCGTCAAATTTTCGTTTTCAGAAAAAAATTTTTTTTCGCCCCCTTTGCGCCCCCCTAGCTCGTCTGGAACTCCCCCTACCTCAGTTTTTTTTATTTCAGAAAAATGTTGCGCTATCAATTACCTACCGTTTGGTGTGAAGCATTGTTTGCTCAGACCCGAAAAACGTGAGAAAATTGAGATCAAACATGTTCCGGTCGCAAAATTTTCGCACTTTTCTCAGGTCAAATATTTCCAAGTCCGGTTTTCCACCTACTAGTACGAATTCGGACTTAAAAATTGGGGGTTTTAGAGTACTTTTGGACTGCTTTAAGAAATTTTTGTCAAATTTTCGTTTTCAGAAAATGGCATTTTTTTTCGCCCCTTTTGCCCCCCCTAGCTCGTCTGGAACCCCCTACCCACTTTTTTTTATTTCAGAAAAATGTTGCGCTATCAATTACCTACCGTTTGGTGTGAAGCATTGTTTGCTCAGACCCGAAAAACGTGAGAAAATTGAGGTCAAACATGTCCCGGTCGCAAAATTTTCGCACTTTTCTCAGGTCAAATATTTCCAAGTCCGGTTTTCCACCTACTAGTACGAATTCGGACTTAAAAATTGGGGGTTTTAGAGTACTTTTTGGACTGCTTTAAGAAACTTTTCTCAAATTTACGTTTTCAGAAAAAAAATTTTTTTTCGCCCCCTTTTGCGCCCCCCTAGCTCATCTGGAACCCCCCTACCCAGTTTTTTTTTATTTCAGAAAAATGTTGCGCTATCAATTACCTACCGTTTGGTGTGAAGCATTGTTTGCTCAGACCCGAAAACGTGAGAAAATTGAGGTCAAACATGTCCCGGTCGCAAAATTTTCGCACTTTTCTCAGGTCAAATATTTCCAAGTCCGGTTTTCCACCTACTAGTACGAATTCTGACTAAAAAAATGGGGCTTTTAGAGTATTTTTGGACTGCTTTAAGAAACTTTTCTCAAATTTTCGTTTTCAGAAAAAAATTTTTTTCGCCTTTTTGCGCCCCCCCTAGCTCGTCTGGAACCCCCCTCTACGCAGTTTTTTTTATTTCAGAAAAATGTTGCACTATCAATTATCTACCGTTTGGTGTGAAGCATTGTTTGCTCAGACCCGAAAAACGTGAGAAAATTGAGGTCAAACATGTCCCGGTCGCAAAATTTTCGCACTTTTTTCTCAGGTCAAATATTTCCAAGTCCGGTTTTCCACCTACTAGTACGAATTCGGACTTAAAAATTGGGGGGTTTTAGAGTACTTTTAGACTGCTTTAAGAAACTTTTCTCAAATTTACGTTTTCAGAAAAAAAAATTTTTTTTCGCCCCCTTTTCGCCCCCCTAGCTCGTCTGGAACCCCCAACCCAGTTTTGGCGGTTCCAGACGAGCTAGTGGGGCGCAAAGGGGGCGAAAAAAATTTTTTTTCTGAAAACGAAAATTTGACAAAAATTTCTTAAAGCAGTCTAAAAGTACTCTAAAACCCCCAATTTTTAAGTCCGAATTCGTACTAGTAGGTGGAAAACCGGACATGGAGAAATTTGTCCTGTGAGATGTGCGTATATTTTGCGAGCGGGTCATGTTTGACGTCATTGTTCTCTCGTTTTTCGGGTCTGAGCTAACAATGCTTCACACCAAACGGTAGGTAATTGCTAGCGCAACATTTTTCTGAAATAATAAAATCTGGGTTGGGGGGGTTCCAGACGAGCTAGTGGGGCGCAAAGGGGCGAAAAAAAATTTTTTTTCTGAAAACGAAAATTTGACAAAAATTTCTTAAAGCAGTCTAAAAGTACTCTAAAACCCCCAATTTTTAAGTCCGAATTCGTACTAGTAGGTGGAAAACCGGACTTGGAAATATTTGACCTGAGAAAAGTGCGAAAATTTTGCGACCGGGACATGTTTGACCTCAATTTTCTCACGTTTTTCGGGTCTGAGCAAACAATGCTTCACACCAAACGGTAGGTAATTGATAGCGCAACATTTTTCTGAAATAAAAAAAAACTGGGTTGGGGGGGGGTCCAGACGAGCTAGTGGGGCGCAAAGGGGGCGAAAAAAAATTTTTTTTCTGAAAACGAAAATTTGACAAAAATTTCTTAAAGCAGTCTAAAAGTACTCTAAAACCCCCAATTTTTAAGTCCGAATTCGTACTAGTAGGTGGAAAACCGGACTTGGAAATATTTGACCTGAGAAAAGTGCGAAAATTTTGCGACCGGGACATGTTTGACCTCAATTTTCTCACGTTTTTCGGGTCTGAGCAAACAATGCTTCACACCAAACGGTTGGTAATTGATAGCGCAACATTTTTCTGAAATAAAAAAAACTGGGTTGGGGGGGTTCCAGACGAGCTAGGGGGGGCGCAAAAGGGGCGAAAAAAAATTTCTTTTTTTGAAAACGAAAATTTGACAAAAATTTCTTAAAGCAGTCCAAAAGTACTCTAAAACCCCCAATTTTTAAGTCCGAATTCGTACTAGTAGGTGGAAAACCGGACTTGGAAATATTTGACCTGAGAAAAGTGCGAAAATTTTGCGACCGGAACATGTTTGATCTCAATTTTCTCACGTTTTTCGGGTCTGAGCAAACAATGCTTCACACCAAACGGTAGGTAATTGATAGCGCAACATTTTTCTGAAATAAAAAAACTGGGTAGGGGGGTTCCAGACGAGCTAGGGGGGCGCAAAGGGGGCGAAAAAAATTTTTTTTCTGAAAACGAAAATTTGACGAAAGTTTCTTAAAGCAGTCTAAAAGTACTCTAAAACCCCCAATTTTTAGGTCCGAATTCCGAGTGTGAAGCGAGAAATTCGAGTTTGAAATTTTGGTCCCATAGTTAAGCAGACCGATTTTCGGAAGACTATATCTCAGGACAGGAGCGTCAGATCCATTAATCCTTTGCAGCTGAAAGATAACTCATAAGTATCTATTAGTGTACCAACTTACAGCTCTCTAGCTCAAAGTTTCAATTTTGGGTCTGAATAGGGCAAAGGACCAAAACGCGATCTGACCAGAGAACGACTCTTAAGAATTTTGAGTCGGTTTTCGATTTTGACGAAAAAAAATTTTTTCGACCCCCTTCCCGCCCCCCTAGCTCGTCTGGAACCCCCCCTAAGTGGGTTTTTTTATTTCAGATTACTGTAGCGCCATTTGTTAGCTACAGATTGGTGCCAAGCACGATAGCCCACGGCCCGGGGTTTTGGAGTAAATTGACTCCAAATAGCTGAAAATCGCATTTTTTCAGTTTTACTATGGGACAAAATTTCGAAGTTGAATTTCGATTATCAGCTATTTGGAGTCAATTTACTCCAAAACCCCGGGCCGTGGGTTATCGTGCTTGGCACCAATCTGTAGCTAACAAATCGCGCTACAGTAATCTGAAAAAAAAACCCACATAGGGGGTTCCAGACGAGCAAGGGGGGCGGGAAGGGGGTCGAAAAAATTTTTTTCGTCAAAATCGAAAAACGACCAAAAATTCTTAAAGTACTCTTAAAGTTACGTAAAAATTCCAAATTCTAGGTCCCAACTGTTTTTAGCAGGAAAGAAATTGAAGTTCGAAATTTTGTCCCATAGTAAAACTGGAAAAAAAATGCGATTTTCAGCCATTTAAAGTCAATTTACTGCAAAACCCCGGGCCGTGGGCTATCGTGCTTGGCACCAATCTGTAGCTAACAAATGGCGCTACAGTAATCTGAAATAAAAAAAAACCACTTAGGGGGTTCCAGACGAGCTAGGGGGGCGGGAAGGGGGTCGAAAAAAATTTTTTTCGTCAAAATCGAAAACCGACCCAAAATTCTTAAAGTACTCTAAAAGTTACGTAAAATCCCCAAATTCTAGGTCCCAACTGTTTTTAGCAGGAAAGAAATTCAAGTTCGAAATTTTTGTCCCATAGTTAAGCGAGCCGATTTTCAGACGGCTGTATCTCGGGACTGGAGCGTCAAATCGGGAAATCCTTTGCGGTGGTTACATAACCTATCGATATGTATTAGTGTACGAACTTACAGCTCTCTAGGCCAAAGTTTCAATTTTGGGTCTGAATAGGGCAAAGGGCCAAAACTCGATCAGTTCAGAGACTGACTCTTAAACTTGCCACTTTTAAGGAGCAAAAAGATTTCGATTGGTTTTGGCGTTTTCTTTAAATCTCCAGAGCTTACAATCAGTAAAAAGTGGCAATTTTAGCAGAATTTTTGTCTAAATGCCTAAATAAAAACCAACAAAAAACCAGCTTCCAACAACTGGTCGGGGTGGTTAGGAGGCGGCGATCTGAAGAGAAAAAACGGCTTCAGTCAGACGGCCGGTCTATTTCAAAAGAAAAATAGAACAAAACTCACAGCTTTAATATTAGCGGCAGCTCTGTTGCTGAAAAAAACCGAGCGTTCTTTGGTGAAATAAAGAGGACAGATTTCTAAGGCTTCCGAATAGAGTCGCACAGCTGACTCGAAGTCTCCTTGACCAAAATTGGTGTTGCCTTCGCTCTTCAACTCCAACGACCGGCTCAGTCGACTCTAAACAACTCTATCAACAGCATACATGTAACAGCTCCGGGCCCACCTGGGGTAGGGGGTATTTCCTCAGGTGGGGGGTCGAGGGGGTTTCGCTCAAAGGGGGTCCCAGACATACATGTAACAGGTCATCCGCCGATGGGGGGAGGGGGGGGGGGGGGGTCTGGCGCCGGCCGGGGGGGGCTGAGCCCAAAGTTTGGGGGAGGGGGGTGGGCACTAAAAAACGGTCAAAAATCGAGAAAAATCGCAATTTTTGGCCTAAAAATCGCCAAAAATCGCTAATTTGGG
The DNA here is from genome assembly GCA_030248155.1 of Sabatieria punctata. NCBI lineage: Eukaryota > Metazoa > Nematoda > Chromadorea > Araeolaimida > Comesomatidae > Sabatieria > Sabatieria punctata. The sequence goes on from JASANB010003333.1 coordinate 175,623, forward strand.
CTGAAATACAGCTAAAAAGTGCTGTTTTGCAGGCGATTTTGGCAATTTTTGTGTGAAAGTGTAAAAAATTGCAAAAATTTGCTCGAAAATTTACTTGCCAGAAAAATCGGAGGGGGGTCCCCATCCGGGGGGTCTGGCCTAAGTCGGGTGGGGGGCAGACCCCCCAGACCCCCCTGTTACATGTATGGTCCCAGATTTCAAAAAGCTCCAAAACGACGGAAAATGCGTCTTAGCACGTTTTTTTCAGTAAGGACGCTAAAAACAACTATTTTAAGCTGCAAATAGCGTTTTAGAGCAAAAAACAAGCAAAAAATGACAAAAAAGGGTTTCCAAAAACCCCGATTTCTCTTAAATATCAGAAGTGGAAGCGCCAAATTCGGTTCCCAAAGGCTTTTCGGCTAGGCTAGGGGGCTGGCCTAAGTCGGGCGGGGGCAAACCCTCAGACCCCCTGCTACATGCCTGAGTGCAAGGGTTATCTGAACGTGCTAAGGTTTGCATTCGGTCAAGAAATCAGAGAGATATTATTCTTATTATTATTATTATAAAACGTTTATTCAAACACACATGGTGAATGAAAAAGATACCAAACTGCTAAAGCAGGCTGAGCGGCTCCTTTAATAATCTTTAGGATTGATTAGGATTGCTTATGAGTCATTTTAAAAAATACTTAGTATAATTTGGCTCAGAAAATACCATTCACTATTAAATATTTTGTACTTTTATACACTTGCATCGCTGGTGGTATCAAACAGACGAACCTGCCTTTCCTCGTCACTCAGCAGGTCTTCCATTTCACGTCGGCCAGTCTCGTCATCTTTCACCTCCACCTCATCTGACGGTTGGTTCTGCTGGCTGGTCTGAGGTTGTGGATCGGTCAAGCGTTCCAGCAGCTCCTTAGTGTCGTCTCCCTCATCGGCTGTGGGGGTAGAGAGGGCAACGTCGGTCACCGACTCGCACTCCCCCTCACAGCAGTCGAAGTACTCTGAATCGGACGAATTGAAGGCGCTTTCCGATTCTGACATGCCAGCTTAAGAATAAAAGATTTCTCAGTTTGACTCATACATGGCCAGCACCCCTTATATTTACCTACCCCCTGCGGCCGCCGCTACCCCCCACAGACATTTTTGGAAGAATTTTGCATGGAAAATTACTTAAGAGTCATACAGATCCGGAATTTCCAAACTGCTTGAGGCTGTGGCCAAAACAGGGCAAGGAAAGTTAAAAATTTCCGTAGCTTAGAATGTTTTCTAAAAAGTGCTCTGAGCATTAAATTAACAGTTTTGTACACGATGAAAGACTAGACGAGTAGGTTATATACTGAAGAGGGTAAACGTGTTTACCAGTCAAATAGACACAACAACGAACAACGGAATGCAAAGGCTAAATATAAATATCTTTCAATACGCACCTTTCAATACGTGGTTGCAAGAGGCCTGGTGGGGCCGCTGCCAAACCAGGACGAGAAAATTTTGAAAATTAGCCTAGAACGCAATCAAAAAGGTGTGATGACTAGATGTGTAAATGAGCTCTAAATAGCCTATTTTGCCCTAGTTTAACGAAACAAACCCAAAATACCTTGATTTTAATAAAGAATCGAACTTTTTAGATTACCTCCACCAAGAATGCATAAAGGAGTAGCAAGAATGTGCCGCTCAGCGGCCGGCCGAGTGTCGATGCGCTGTACCAAAATTACTGGAGGGGTCGCGAATTTCGCCAGTAATTTTTGGTCCAGTAATTTCGGGAGGGGTCCGCGACCCCTCCAGTAATTGCGCATGCGCTTTATTGCAGCGCAACCCGATTTCTGAGCAAGAATGACGTCAACAAAATGTTTAGTGATTTTCTACAACGGCAATTCATTGCATAGTTGGTGTAAGATCTTCAATCATCACAATAACTAAAATAAGTGTCCAATTGCAAGGCAAGATTGCAAGATATCTGTGAAATGCATCAGGCTTTTTGCATTTGTGAATTTTTCCATTTCGAACGCAGCACATGAGCTTCGTTATGTACACATGCCACCTGCTTGCATATTCCAGCTTTTTTACCTGTCTTTCTCTTTATCATGTTGCCGTAGACTTGAGAAATCAACGGGGGCAGCTAAATTTCCAAAGACAGATTGAATAACCCGCTAAAAAATCAGGTTGCGCTGCAATAAAGCGCATGCGCAATTACTGGAGGGGTCGCGAAATTCGCGACCCCTCCCGAAATTACTGGAGGAGTCGCGAATTTCGCGACCCCTCTAGTAATTTTGGTACAGCGCATCGACACTCGGCCGGCCGCTGAGCGGCACATTCTTGCTACTCCTTTATGCATTCTTGCCTCCACTAACCCTCAGGCGTTCGAACTTCCTCAGGAATTAAAAATTTACCACCCCTAATCCGAAATGCTGGCCTAATTTGTGCGTCTGACCAGACTCTCTCTGATTCCACCTACTGGCAGTTCATAACGCAAATTTTTTAGCAATTTTTTAAGCGAACTAAATAGACAATCTCACAGCGATATAACAATTTTACCGGACCCAGTGACCAAACCTCCCTTCGCCAGAAAGCGGCTTTTTAAGGAAAATCGGCAATATCGATTATGTAGGACAATAGACCTGTCCCAGACTGACAAATAATTCCGCCAACTCTAGATTTTCTGATCCAGGTATGTACGCAGCACAAATACTAAAACGCATTACGATAGGCTATTCGGAGCGGTCTTAACCACACAGCAGAAAATTGAGAGACTCGCATAAAGTATTATTATATCGTTACACAGTCTGGCACTTCACGCCGTTTATGGTACTGGCACCGGTACGGTACCATATGCTACCCCAACGTTCGGGGACTGTGGTGTAACAATCTATGGTAACCCTACCATGGCCATGGGTGCCGGTACCATAAACTGCGTTAAATCTATATAACAAACAAAGTCAGGGCAATTATACCACCTAGATGCACAAAGCGAACAGAAGGTAGAAACATTTATGTTGGCGTTTAGTTGGTTCGATTCTCTCAAGAATATTCTGTATTGGTCAAGCCAAAATAATATTTCTCAGACCAGTTAGTTATCTGACTGGAACGTTGAAACGCAGATTTTCAGTCTGATGAGTGCGATATAATGTAAAGAAAGGACAGCTGTAATAGATGGTGAAAAAATAATTGCTCTGACTCACTACACAAACAACAGTAGAGAGTAACAGTGGCGTATCCAGTATTTTGGAGGCAGAGAGTGAAATTTGAATGGGCCTGGTTGGGCGAAAAGAGGGCGTAAAAATTAGCGTTTACACACGTATTTACATACAGCTGGACACGCTACTGCGAAAAATCAATCAGTCTATCACATACATGGGCCGAAAAAATCCGGAGGGGGGGGTGGGGGGGTTGAGACCTCGGGGGGGGGGGGTCCCCCACCCCGAAAAAAAGGCCAAAAAACGCCTATTTTGCCTTAAATAAGCGAAAATTTCTCCCTCCGGGAGGGGGGGGGGTGGGGGGGGGGGTTAGCCGGCGAGGGGGGGTATGGAGTATGTTTGGACGGCCGAGGGGGGGGGGGTATGGCCGGCCGAGGGGGAGGGGTATACCCCCCCATAACCCCCCCCGGCCCATGTATGGTCTATCAGTACTAGGAGGCCGACTCTTGCAATAAACTGCCAGTGACTTCAACTGGGTCCGAACTTTCGTACATCCACTTGACCTTCTTGGCGTCCGGCTGTCTGTCCAGATATTTTACAGGCTCCCTGCCAGAGTAAGTGTTGCCTTGCACATCCATGGCAAAGTCTGGGTTCACCGGATTCTCCAGAGCTTCCTCGATTTTCTCGTACACATTCTCCAAACTCAGCAAGTTATGGGCGTTCTCCTGCAAAAAGGAGAAGTTCGTTACTACATCTTATATTTACTTGCACCAACGCCGTCAACAACTCGGACGCACAGACATGACAAAAGAGGACTCTACAAATACACACACAGGTTGCTAAAAAACGAGAATTCATTTGCAGCTTTCGTTTGAACAGAGATCTTTTAGCTTTCGCTCTCATTTGAAAGAGCGCGCAATGGCCGATCGATTGGTAGGTTACTGGTTAAGAACAAATCACCGAGTCGAGTACTGTAAACGCAAAAAAATGAGCGAGTTCAACAGACAGCGATTTTCTCCTGTTTTGTCAGGTATTCAACGTTCTTTTACGAATTTTACCTCTAAACTTCAGAGTGGAGCGCGAGCTAAGTTTCGTATAAAGCTGGGCATACCTCCAGTAACTATTGTTTAAAATTGATTGCTACATTGTACTTGAAGAGAGGCACCAAGAGAAACCCAACTCTTTACAAGTGGGTACATCGTTTTCAAAGGGGCTCCACATCAGTGGAGAGCTGAGATTTGACAGCTGACAGCTGATTGCACAGCCTGCCACTCCCTGGCATTCTCTCAACTGATGTGAAGCCGCTTCGAAAACGATGTACCCACTTGTAGAGTTTCTCTTGATGACCTCCGGCCGTGGGCTGAGCCCAAATTCTAGGGAGTTTGGGTGCTAAAAACGCTAGGAAATCGCTAATCTGCGCTCAAATACTACTAAAAAGCGCTGTTTGACAAGCGATTGTTGCTAAAATTTGAAAAATATGCAAAATTTTGTTAGTTTTTGGCTCATAAAACCGGCACGTGACAGAGTTTTCTCACCAAACTGCACAATATTTACACATTTGGCTTGTCAATAAATGCCTGAAAATTTAAGTCAAACTGAGAACGAATCGTTAGAGAGGAGGCCAAAAAAACGATCGGTCATTTTTTCTTAATATTGTGGATAAAAGAAGTGATATAAATGAGCTGAAACCTTAACGAAAAACAAGCCAAAAGCCTGGATTTTAGCCAAAAAGCTAAGCAGCAGTTAGACTGGAAAAAATACAGCTTACCAAGCAAGTTTGTACTTCCGCTTCCTTGACTAACAAGTCGGCATTCTGCTCGGACAAATGTCTTTCGATTGTCTGTTCCAGTTCCATTGAAGCTTCGATCGCTTCGCTATTCTCTCGCTCGCGTCTGAAAATCAGAAACAATGTAGCTGAGAAAGCTAACGGAAATCGCAACCAACTAGCGAAAGGGCAAAAGCAAGCACAAAAATCACTACTGACTACCTCATCTCAGCTGTTTTGGCATTTTCAGCACTGTTTTCCTCCAAAATCTCTCTGTATTCGGCCGCAATCTGCTCTCTCATTTCGGCGAACCTGTCCTCAGCGGCTGAGGCATCGCCAGTGGACAGTTGTTGTCGGAAATGGGCCCTTATTGACTTTATAGCATTGTTGTACATGTGACGGCGCCATAACAGTTCCTTCACTTCCTCTGCGTTCTGTGTGGCCACGTGCACAACTTGGTAGCGTTTGTGCTTGGCCGGCGGCAGGTTTGGCGGCTTGCTAGAAACAATTATACTGAGTAGTTTTTTTTAGAAATGGACAAATTAGGACAGCACGTCTGTTACAGTCAGGCAGTTAATGTGGTTTATGGGCTCCTGAGATTGTTAGCTATCGTTTGGAGGGTGAGCCGCCGCGATTATATGGGCGACAGCCGTCAAAACCTGTCGAAAATCAGTCAGAAAATGCACCATTTTCAACCCAAACTTGAATGGTCGCCGTTCTGGTGTATGAGCCCGCAGAACAATGCGTCTTCCACGGCTGGATCTCCCACGCAATTATCTGCACAATGCGCCATTAGCTGGCCCTCTAGCTTGAAGGGCGCCAGAACGGTGCGCACGTTTGTCAGCTGTTGCATCGGCACTACTTTTGTAAGGCAGAAAAATTTGAATTTCGCGACAACCAATAGATACAGAAAGGCTTGAGTTATTGTGTTTGAAAGCTCGCCACAAACCACGTCGAATGCTGGGAGGCCCATTTCTTGCCGCTTTTCCGTCACAAGTTATAAGCGCTTGACGAAGTGGCGCCCATCATATTTGGGAAAAGTCCGTCGTGCGACCCCCCTGCATTTGCGTAAGAACGACTGAACGGAATCGCAGGTGAAATACCTCGCTTGATGGCCCGTTTTTTTCGATCCCTGATTCCCCCCCCAGCTACACCTAACCCTTAATTTTTTATGCCGGACCCTACATGTAGCTGATGAAGAGTTTGATAGTTTTGTGTGAGTGTTTGTATTATCGAGTTATCGAGTGGTTGTGTGCGTGCGTCTGAGAGTGTGTGTGTTTGTTTGTTGTGTTGTATACCTGACTAATCAAGTAAAGACTCCTCATCTCATTTCATTGGTGCCGAGACTCTTCACTTACTAACTTACTTACCCAGGAGGGGGAATCTTTCTCCTCATCAGCCGCATTTGAATATGATGATGAGTGCAAGACAAGCGCATCCGTCTTACCACCAGCGGTAAAGCAGAGTTCATGGTTTTGTCCGAAAGCTGCTTCAATATTACGTATAACGAACGATCACTTTCTTCTAGATCTGCCTGCAGGCAAAAGGTAAAAAGCACCGTCGTATGTAGGGATGCAAATGGTATCCGGTATTATTTGGTATTATTCGGTATTATTTGGTATTTTCTAGGTATTTGGTATTATTTGGTATTTGGTATTTTTGTATACCAAATAATACCAAATAATACCAAATAGTTTAAATAACTAAACAGTTAGTTTTTAAGCGATAAATTATGCATATTTTGCGACTGTATACCATGTCAGAGCTCTTCTATTCAGAGTTTTCTCCTTATTTCTAATTTACTAAAAGTTTAACAATGCAGATACGCAGAACAAGATGTCTCTTTACCGTTTCTGAGCAACAAAACAATAAAGAATTCTGACAAGTTTAGCTTATAACAAACAACCATTCATGGAAAATTCTCAAAAAGTGGGAGGGGGTCCCCATGAAACGATGCAAGGCGATTTTGGGGGAAGGGGGGTCCGAAAAATCGGGATTTTGGTACGACACGACGTCGTTTATGGACGGCCCCTTTATCGAGACCGAGCCTAGACCGCAAACGTCACAACGTGCTTGCCCATTTCCCGAGTAAGTGAAAAACCATCAAATTCTGCTCGTTTTCTTTATCGGCATGACTAGATTTCTTTTAGATGCAACAAAAACTCTTCCACTGAGGCAAAACTTATATATTTTTGCTGAAAAAAAAACAAAAAATATGACTTTGCGCTCATTCCAAACAGCTAGCGACCTGTTTATCAACTATTTGGAATTATTTGGTATTATTTGGTATTATTTGGTATAGAAAATACCATCTGCTATTTGGTATTTGGTATTTGGTATTTTTTATACCATTTGCATCCCTAGTCGTATGGACCGTAGCACCGTCGGTCTCATCGGACCGCACTTCTGTTGCCCGCCTCTTCCGTTTTTAAATGTTGTCTGCCGAAAAGCGGCCATTTTCCCCCGCTGGTTCGATGAGACCGACGGTGGATATGGGCGGTGCCTGATTGCATAACTTCTGTCACACATCTCAAACAGCACCAGAGGTCGCCGGCCGCGCTCGCACATGTACTTGTAGCCACTGGATTCTGCCGAAATTCGGACAGCAAGCCTGTTACTCTTGGCCCTGACCGCTGCTATAAACTTATCATCCATGCCCGGTACAAATCTCTGACCGAAAGGGAAGGTGCCCTCTAACACAAAAATCGGACTTTAACTTTTTTTTACATTTCTTTCCTTTGAGGATTATTATGCGTACATTCTTAGATACCCATAGGTTCGTGGACAGAATCCATGTGGAACATGATGCGTACGCTCGTGCTCATCTGACAGAACAGAATACACGCCGACGGCACCTGAGCGAGCAATTTGGATTCGTCTTCTAAAGAGCATTCTACTTACGCTTGTAATCTCTGAAAAGAGGGTGTTTGATTGAATCCAAATCCATTTCAAATTAACAGAACATGAGCTATTTACCATATAAAACACGCTTGGGGCCGGTCTCAATGAAATAAAGAATAGCCGTGCAATTATTTTCCGTCATTGATGTTTCGAAGGAGAAAATTAAAGGATTTTTGACAAAGATAGTGAACATAAAATATAAAAAAAAAACAAGCGGAATACGTATTTTAGGAAGGCAACGTATGTATTACCCTAGGAATGCAAGAAGCTTAGCTGCTCCTATTACCTAACCATCCGTTCTCTCTCCTACTCTGCACTGCTCTGCTCTGCTGCCGCCGGCGAAGTGAAGACACATAAAAATAATAAAAAGAAGAGTTAGTAGTATACCCCGGTCGGCTGGACGGCAGTGACGTCACTGCCTCTCCGGCCGCCTCCAGA
>JASANB010003334.1:0-17382 GCA_030248155.1 Sabatieria punctata
GCCACTCTGTACAACCATCATTGCTTTCTGAAACGACTCCAAGTGTTTATTGCTGCAACAGCCAACGTTTCCGAGCCAGCGGACCCTCGAAACAGTCTGGAAAAGATCCAGTTACTTGTCATTTGTCCACAGATTCTGTCAGAAATGCTACGGAATGTTTAGAAGTTTACGGTTCAATTTCGCAGTTACAATAGGAGCGGGCGGGGTGGTGTTGCTGGTTATGTTGTACACCAAGTCGAACAAGGACTTAGGCTAGCTGTTTTGGCTTGTCTCGCTGAGCAGCCAGTTTACCGTGAGATTGTTTAGAAAAAGAGAGAAAACGTCGTCAGATCTTGGGCAAGGCCAAACTCGGCGGTCCTTGGGAACTGGTTACGCATGGGAAAAAGGAAATTTACCGATTATCACGGGAAATGGGTGCTCATTTACTTTGGTTTCACACACTGTCCAGACGTTTGCCCTGATGAAATAGAGAAAATGTGTGAAGTGGCTGAGATTTTGGGTGCGAGCTACTTGCTCGTTTTTTGATGAATAACGTCCCCACTGAATCTTTTTAGATGCAAATCCCACCACCCCGCCTATTCAGTGTTGTTTTTCACTGTTGACGAACAGCGAGACACCGTGCAAGCCGTCAAATATCACTGGAAGGTACCTTTACATTGGTGCTAGCTGTTCAATTTAATTTTGAGCAACATCACTTCCTAGGTACTACAAAAAGGGGTGTCAACCCACCCATTCGTCCAAAATCAATGTTTTGACTTACAAACCCTAAATAGGTTTATATGAAGTCGCTAGCGCTCAATACTTACGCATTTCACATTCAGCACAGGAAATAATTGTAAATATATTAAATTGCACTAAATTATGGCCCAACTTTTTGAATTTCAATTAAAGTAATTGAATTAAAATTAAAAAAGCGGCCAATTATGCGATTTTCAATTACAATTAAATTAATTTTTTAAATCAGTAATTTTCCTGTGCTCTATAACGCATAGCCAATGTTTAGCCCCGCCTAAACTGATGGGATTCACTGGCAGCAAGGAACAAGTAGAAAAAGTGTGCAAAGCATTCCGAGTCTACCACAGCCAAGGTCCCAAGGATCAGGATAACGACTACATAGTGAAGTCTTTTTTTGTGTAGCTCTATACCCCGCTCTGCAGTTAACCACCTCTCATGTCACCCGTTTTCTTCCGTTAACCTACCAACTAGACCCACCTCTGATTTTGGGCAGTTCTGTTCATCACCCTGTAACCGTGCCAACCTAGGTGACCACAGTAATCATAAATTTCTGGTAGACCCCGAAGGATTATTCGTCGATTATTACGGTCAGAACAAGACTGAGCACAGCGGAATTGCGAACAACATCGAGATTCAGATGTTCAAATACGAAAAAAAAGCGGAAAAGCATCTGGTGATCACTCTCTTTGTCCTTTAAACCGCTAGAAACTTAAAAATCGTGTACTTCAAAAATAATCCAACAACAGCACATTGTACGACGTCCATTCACAACACTAATTTAAAATCTAAAACTAGTCTCATCGAACATTGACCTGCATTGAATGAAGGAAGGTAACCGTGCTATCACAAAAACAAAGCGCAACAGGAGTAATAAAACAAAACTGTAAAAGAGCTGGTACATTACGGAGGAGCCACTGTTCCGTTCTACTCGGTTCTCTGCTTTGTCAGGTTGAGCACTTCCGACTGCACGTCCCACAGACAACAGGGCTGGTCGAAAGTCGTTGTCGACCAAGTTAACCAGACAGTGGTTACCACGAATGGTGCGCAAAACGGTGTGACTGAGCGAGCCGGACGCGTAGAGACACGCCCACTGGGATAGCCAGGCGTCGTAGGCTTCGTCCTTCCAAACTCGAAAACTGATAGGATCGACTACTGTTGATTGCGCTATTATCTCTGCTCCCGAAACACGCCCCACGTAACCGCGTCTCGCATTCGTTCCCACGGCATTTGTGTGGTCGAACTCTCCCTAAAACACTTTGCACTTGGTCCGAACAATAACAGTCACCACAACTAATACGTGAATTACAGTGACGGATTTGTCGGCATAATCAGTAACGCAGTACATTACATAGACGGAATATCCAGTGGGGCCGCAGCCCTTGCGTTAGGTCACACTGCGTACCCATCACTTACACCCACATTCTGCGCTTCCTTCCCTACTAGCCGGCACAGCACTTATGCTCGGTAAGTCAGTCTGACGGGTCTCAGTGTTAGCTGTTCCCGTTTCCGTTTGTCCCAACACACGTGTGGTTGCCATTGTAGCTTTAGGTGTAACCGAAGCTCCATTTACCTACTCGCTGTACCAGCTTTCGGTGGCCTACATTGTAGGTTGAGGTTTGTGCCGACGACCAACTCTCTGCGACAAGAAACTTGCCACGCCGAGTAGATGAGCGCACGATCACGCGCACAGTGGCTTGCGGTCTAAACCACTACACACCGGCACATTACATAGATGTGTCGGTTCAAGAGTACCGGACCGGTCATCAGGGAGCAGGGGTACCCACCCGATACCCTGACACCTCGTTATCTTGTCATCCGTATAATTTCGACCACCAGTAAAAACTTGCAGCAATTGTCGAAATTATACGCAGCACCAACCGACAGACAACGCATACGCATGTGGAGACATTTTTACAAAAGTTAACCTGCTTAGCATTGTGATTAATAATGTGGTAGCTGACTTGAGTGGTACGTGTAGGACTCTCAGCAGCGCCTCTGCGTTATCTCTGCTGGTGAAAAATTTGAGATAAGCCTAAAACTGCTGACACATTTGTAACTGGTACAATAGCTGAGCGGCTTTTACCTATTGGTAAGTAGCCTCCAGCACTTCCCCAACCTACCAATCGGTCGGTGCTCGGAGCGCCGTTGACCGCCGGTCTGCGAATTGATCGTCTGTAATCACAGAGCACTGATTAAAAACCATTCTAATTAAACAACGACAGCTAACCAAGATGCCGCGTTCGTTGCACCAGGCCAGCTGATCTTGACTAGAATGGTTTCGTTTTCTGTCTCAGTTTCGTTCCACGGCAGCCGTGTTACCTGCAGCAAGCAGTGGACGCTTGTTAAGACTAAAACCTCGAACCAGTTTACCTTGACACCAGCGGCATTCTCCTTTCCGGTGAGAAAACAGTGAAACACTTTCCACACATCCCGTTCGCTCTTCAGTTCCTGGCCCCACAACTTCAGCAGCTCCTCCTTTGGCTTCTGCCCTTTCAGATAAAACAAACAATAGTCCTTGAGATCGCCGAACGCCGGACTACTGCTCAGACCCCACCGGCCGTTGGGGAAGTCATCCCAGTCCTGTACGTTGACTGCTACGCATAAGAGCAGCTGACTAAGCGAGAGTGTCCTACTTTAGTTCTATAGATGTAGGACTTCGGTCGCACACTCCAATGGATAGGTCTGACGTCCTCGCGCATTCTGGTCGGATGGCCAGTGCTTCTTCCACGGCAGATGCCGGCCCATCGAGTGCTTTCCCACAAACCGACTTGTTGCAGTATTTCAAACCACATCAGTGGTTTCTTCACTTATACGGTATCGGATCAACTTCAAAGTGATGCCATTGCAATGGAACTTCCAGTGCATCGCATCGGTACCTTACATTGTATCACTTCGTGAAATACATGGGCCGGGGTGAGGGGGTTTACCTCTCGCCGGCCAATACCCCTCACGCCCCCTCCTGGAAGGAAAAAGTTTTCGCGATTTTTTCGGAGTTTTGTGGGACCACCGAGACTACCTCACACCCCCCTCCGGATTTTTCCAGCCCATGGCATGCTTCGTGACACCATATTTGGTACAACCATACATGTAACGAGGGGGGTTTGCCCCCCCACCCGACTTTGGCCAGACCCCCCCCCCCCCCCCCGAGACGATTTCACCGACCCCCCTCCGATTTTTCTGGCAGGTAAATTTTCGAGCAAATTTTTGCAATTTTTTACACTTTCACACACAAAAATTGCCAAAATCGCCTGCAAAACAGCACTTTTTAGCTGTATTTCAGCCCAAATAAGCGATTTTTGGCGATTTTTAGGCCAAAATTGCGATTTTTCTCGATTTTTGAGCATTTTTTAGTGCCCACCCCCCTCCCCCAAAATTTTGGCTCAGACCCCCCTCCCGGCCTGCGCCAGACCCCCCCAACCCCCCCTCCCCCCATCGGTGGATGACCTGTTACATGTATGGGTACAACCAATACTACACTGTACCGTACACGTACGTCCACAACATGAAACGACAAAACAAACATGACACGCTAAGTGCAAATTTCATCAAAAGCAGAACTATACCGCAGCAGACCCACTCTCGGCCATATACAATGTATGTCTGTTACATGCACTATAGGTACGGGATAATTTTCCAAAAGTTCAGGCAGGTACCTTGCAGCGGCTTCCCGATTCAGTGTGTAGATGTGTAGGCTGGGAGCCATTCCACTCTCCAATAAACTCTTGCAGATCTTAACCGACAGCCAGACACCGTAGTTGCGCACAGCCTCGTCGTTGGTCTTAATCGGCTCCAGTGCATCCAACACCAATTTTGGAATGGTCAACTTGCTTAACTGAGCAATGCGACGGATATTTTCGTAACTCTGTAACAATGCCCTGTCTGAATTAATGCGTCTATGAGAACATCAGTAACCAGACCTGGATCGGTAATATACCGGGAATGATGGGTACGGTGATTCCGATTTCGCGACAGTCGCGCACAAACTTGCAGAACAAATCCTCCTCGAAGAACAGTTGTGTTATTATGAAATCCGCTCCGGCCTCGCATTTCGCCTTCAGATACTGTAGATCAGCTGCGTATGAAGGTGCTTCAGGGTGACCGCTAGGGTAGCCTGGAATAATTAACAGTTGCGTCTGTATTACAACCAGATACTTAACGGCTGTGACTATAGCATAAGGCATGGATGGGCATAAGATTGTATCACCACCGAGCCCGCCCTATCCTACGTAACTACCACTGCCTTATCGTTAGGTGCCTACCATACCTTTAACAGGGGGTCTGGGGGCTCTGCCCCACCCGACTTAGGCCAGACCCCCCGAGACGATTTTTCCGACCCTCTCTCCGATTTTCCCGGCAAGTAATTTTTTGACCAAATTTTTGCGATTTTTTGCAATTTCAGACACAAAAATTGCCAAAATCGCCTGTGAAACAGCACTTTTTAGCTGTATTTCAGCCCAAATTAGCGATTTTTGACGATTTTTAGCCGAAAAATTACGATTTTTGAGCATTTGTAGTGCCCAAACCCCCTCCCAAATTTTGGGCTCAGACCCCCAACCTCCTCCCCCTTCGGCGGATGATCTGTTACATGTATGCTACGTACGGTAGTTACGTACCAGAGACGCAGATCGTGAAATAATCTCCAAATTCTTCCTTGATCCATTTAACCATATCAAGTGCACGATACTTGTAAATCGGTCTGTTTTCATCTTCTTGAGGCAGATCTGCAATTCTCCGCTAATGTTTAACACTTGGGTATACGGGGTAAAAGCGTCTACTGTACCTCCACGTAGAGCCAAAATATTTCTGAGACCCAAGTTCTTTGCCTGGTACAGATGGCGTATAGTCTGTTCCTTGGTATACTGTGCGCAAGTGACATGTAGCATTGAATCGACAAGGCAGTAATTAAGACAGGCACTGGCAATGCTGGTCGACGATGTCTCTTTGCTGGCGTTTCCAGGGTCGGAGCCCATGTGCCACGTTACGTCAATAAATTCAGCGCCCCCGTCTGCTAAACGGTCCAACCTATAAAGCACAGCAACCACTAAATTTGAAGCAAATATATGTATCATTTACCGAGCCAGGAAGTTGACTACTCCGTTGGGGGTTTTGGGAGGGAAAAATTCAAGCGAGAAGAAGGGATCCTTGTTTTCAATTCGTCTGAGAATTCTCTCTTTCAAAGGCACATATTCAGTGTGCACGCTGAAGTCAGGGTCGCTGCCGTTTTGTTTTCGCAAGCCAACTCCATTGCTCTGGTCTCCGGTGTACGGCACCGAATTCTGCCGTCCCAACACTTGCGACGACTCCTGCACTTGCACCATCTCGACGTCCGGCTGGGCCCTTAAACCAGTCACTAAAGGCTCGCAAACATTTTTGCTTATCGGCCAACAAAGCGGAGTTGCTTTAAAGGTGAGAACTTGAGCGGAAAATGCCGCTAGAGACAAGCGCACGTCTGCGTTTATCAAAGAACGTGTAAACACGCAAGGTCAGACCAGTAGGAGGTCAAGGTTTACTGTTAACCTTGGTTAAACAACCACTTAGATGTAAAACTGAACTCACATTATGCAAAGATGAAATCAGTTGAGAGGCATTTACCACAACAAAGGTCTAAAACGTATAACTGCATCAGCTCGGCTCCAACCAAATAGCGGGGCTGAAAATAGGCAATCAGCCGTGACTGGCAACACCGGACCAAAAACCAAACACTGAATATGATTAAAAAGGTTTATTCGCATAGATTTCGATCAGATCATTGTGAAATGAGACGCGCACCGAACAGAACACTGCTATTACTAGCACCAAAACAGCTACCACAACAACAAAGAAGTTTGTCGTACCAATGCCTTTCCCTCTTTTGTTAAACTGTAGGCGTACATAAACGCGTGCGTTAGTGTCAGACAAAATCTACTGAAATAATGTTTTCCCACTGTCGGATTTAGACGCATTTTTTGGGGAATTGGCGTTGGGACAAAACTCAGTAAGAAATAAATTAACAAGGACTAGAGAGTTGCACATGAGCGGGTGAAGGTGAGTGCCTATTAACTGCACACAACGCCGGTCAATAAATCAAACAAATGCAAATCAATAGTACAATATCGGAGCAGGAGTTAAAGCGGGCGGTCCCTGTCTAAAGCAAACGACGGACGGCTACTAAACTCAGTCGTACACACTAGCGACCTAAACAAATTCCAGGAGCAGTGTGGCGATTTCAGTTTAAGCAAATAAACTGCACCAATCAACAATCGCACGCTGCTAATCTGTGACCAGGGAAGCACAGGTAATAAACCAATATACAGTACTGCATTGCTCAGATCGAACGTAGAATACAATTAGATAACAGAAAAAAACAAGAGAACAATACCTAGAGAAGGTAACCGATCAATAGAGAAGTAGCAGGTTTACTGTTCTTTCTTGACGTCCGATCCAGGCTGATCACCAGAGGGCACTCCGCCTGCGCGGCGCTCCTTGCTGGCTGCGATGGCTCGACTGAAAGAGAGCGGCTGCGTACGGAAGTGTCTGACTGGCACAGAGAAAAACCAGTTTTACCTGAGAGCGTCCCAGATTCCGCCCATGAACAGCGCGCAGAAGAGGTTCTCGAACGGCGCGAACGGATCGTGAATGCCCAGCAGAAGACCGCTGAGTTTGAAGTAAATAAAGAAGGCCACCACACCCAGGTAGACCAGGTCGTGCGGCGCCGTGATATAGTTGAACTTCTTCTCCATCAAAAACACCACTGACGCCGCCAGACATGCTTTGGTTTGGCTGAAAATAACAGCAACTACGTAACTCTACACAACCATTCCTCCGGGCGGGGTATTGGCCGCCGAGGGGTAAACAACCCCTACCCCCGCCCATTTATGAACACAACCATACAGTTCTCGATAGAGTAACACAAAAATATAGACATACAAAAAACAGAGGGAGAAAGCACATCAAGAAGACGCCTATTCCCTAAAATTGTCGACTTCCCAAAAAAAGCTTGACAAAATTTCCGGCTAGGGGTGTGGATGGACGCCCGAGGGCCTTCGACGGCTGGACTTGCACTGCAACGCAGAGGTTGGAAAACGTCAGTTTTTGCATCAAGCTAAAGCCAAATTACTCGCATGTCTAGTTGCACTTAGACGTGCGTTAAGGCGTTGCGGGTGGCCCTCATACATGGGCCGGGGGGTAAGGGGGGTATACCCCTCCCCCTCGGCCGGCCATACCCCCCCTCGGCCGGCCATACCCCCCCCCCCTCGGCCGTCCATACCCCCCTCGCCGGCTAACCCCCCACCCCCCCCCTCCCGGAGGGAGAAATTTTCGCTTATTTAAGGCAAAATAGGCGTTTTTTGGCCTTTTTTCGGGGGACCCCCCCCCCCCCGAGGTCTTCTCCCCCCTCCTACCCCCCTCCGGATTTTTCCGGCCCATATATGGTGGCCCTGACACCACTTGGGTCGGTTTTTGCGAGAGGAGTGCCGGAGCATTCTGTGGCTCGGGGACCGGCCTTGCGCACAGACTCCCTATAGCTTCCCACCCAAACTCGTTTCGAACTCACTGCAACCGCTACAGATGCAGGGGCCGCCGTAGCTCAAGGCAGCGAACTAACCACTGAGCCAACGACGCGATTTTTGCATCAGGAACCTAATTTTTATCATTATCCGGTATTATGCGATTCCTGGAATACGTATCGCATACTATGCGGTTCCATCCGTATTCCCTAGGCCCTATTTATTACGTTTGTTCGTTTCTGTACGTTTCACAGAAATCAATAAGTGAAGGCAAAAAAATTTAAAAATTGTTGCTCTAAACTGTAGTACATAAAATTTCTGACGACATCAGCTTATCGCTTTCGAAATCACATTCATTCAAGCATACGTAACTCATTTTCAAAATTATGTTCATTCGCCTATACGCGTAATTGATTCCGTTTGTCATTGTGTCATTACTCAAGTCTCATTGTTCTGGTGCACGAGCGTTACAATTTCAAAAGGGCGAAGAAGAGCTTAGCAGACACAGCCCCTGCTAACTTTTTGTGACCGAGCTTCGTTGCATCACTTGTTCAAAGAACAGACAGTCAGGCCCGGAGGCAGGGTGTAATAGAAGAGCAGCCGTTTCCAATGGTCGGCAGGCGCAGGGAGTGAGCGCTTTACACAAGGCTTTTTCGATCGAACGCGCTGCGCACTTTAAAATTAACACGGCTCTTCTGTTCGTTGCGCAACGTCATCGTCAGTACGTACATTACGTAAAATAAAACCGACTTACAAGGACGGTCTCAATAGCTCGTTTCCGGTGGGCACCCACACACCACGCACTAACTGCTCAAATGTCTTCATTACTCCGCTGCCTGCGCCTGCAAAACAACGCTATCAAGGTGAACCTGTTTCTAGCTGGAATAGATGCGCATGAACACACATAATAACGTCTCCAAAAATGCAAGACTTTGATATACGTACGCTGCACCTGCACGCAAGTACTAAATGCTGTGCAGGCAATAGTACATACCTTCCCGATGATACTAACTCTAGGAATTATACAGGGTGTCTCAAAAAATGATCACATTTCTTTTTACTGCCATTTTCGTAAATTTTGACCAAATAGGCTAAACTTTGGACCATAGGTGCCAAAAGTCGGGCAATTTTATGTGTTAAAGTTTGGTGCACTAGGCTTGACTCAATCCCGAGAAATTTCGAAAAAAGTGAAATTTGTTAATTTCAATAGTGAAAGCCGGTCACCGAAAAATGGAAGCATTTCCTTTTCCTGTATCTTTCCTAATCTTTGTCGGAATTTGATGAAATTTGGAGTGTAAACGCAGAAGTTCAGGGTAATTCGTGTTTAAAAAGTTGACGCATGGACTCCAACGCTATCGTTAGAGTTTAGGCGATAATGTAATGCAACGTTTTTTCGGTGACCGGGTTTTGGTATTGAAATTACCAAACTTCACTTTTTTTTAAATTTCTCGAGAATTGGTCAAGCCTAGTGCACCAAACTTTAGCACATAAAATTGCCCAAGTTAGGGCACCTATGGTCCAAATTTCAGCCTATTTGGTCAAAATTTGCGGAAATGGCAGTAAAAAGAAATGTGATCATTTTTTGAGACACCCTGTAGGTTACAAATTTTTGTGAAATCAAAAATTCTTGCCACTAATTTTCTAAACTTTTAAAAATAATTTTGATGACAAAGGACACTGTCCTCAAATCCTAACACCAACTTCTGATACCAACGTAGAAATAATAATGCTTAACTTGGAATTTTACCGGCTGTTGTGTTATGATTTTTGTGAAGAAGGGGATCGCAAAAGATAACGGAGGAAAACGGTCGCAACCAAAGCTTGTATGATTGCAGCCAAAAGTTGCTAGAGTATTCACTAATTTGGAATGCTGACAAAAATTTTCTTTAACCAACCGTCAAAACGAGTAGCTAATCTTAAACAACATTTCATTGTACTTTTTTATTCAAACAACTGTTTGCTACCGATTTCCTGTTACCCACTAAACTGTAAAGTGGGACGGAAGCGTTAAAGAGTGACTAAATCGCAAATTTACCTTTGACAGTTCCCACCAGTATTATGATCAAGTAGGCGTTGGGATAGAGTTTGATGGCGTGCAAAACGCCGTGATGCACTTTGTACGCCCTCTGCGTTTCTTTTAGTATGGCTAATCCTACTTTGAGAGGAAGAAATTTGGCCAACTTGTATCCGAAATCGAACGGTGCATAGAACATGACATACCTGAAAACTACGTACTACTGCTTAGAAGTTAAAAGTACAGCAAGCACACAAAACGCACCAAACAATTGTGGCCAGAATAAGGTCATCGTGTCGCTTCAAGGGAGATACTAGAGGTTCGCCCAACAACAGATTGGCAAGGAAATGGCCCGCAAAGCACATCATCATCGAGGACAACCAACACGACAAGGGATGTTTCCGAGAAAACAACGTCGCTCCTGCAAGACGACGCAGTTCACTCATCTGATAATGCTTTTGGAAGTGGCTTTACCAGTGGCTAGGTCTTCCCTGACAGCCAGGCACATAAATACATAGTGAGCAATGTCAAAGTAGGGGTACATTTTCAGTCTGGACACCCTGGACGCAATGTCCAGAAGGAACTCTGGATCCAACTGCATCGATTCCAGGATTGACGCCATAATGCTACCTGTTCACTTCCCTACAACAACACGCACACAAAGTGAAACAAATGTCTAAGGACTGCCACAAAAATATGATCAGTTAGCGGTGACAGAAACCCAATAAAACGCCTCTACTTACTACTACTGAATAGGATTACCTGAAAAAGGGTTTAGGGTCTGAAAAAAAGAGTACGGTCAGGCCCTCCAAACCCCCCTGTTGGTTGTATGCTCTCTTTCCCAAAAATGACAACATTTCTTGCAGCCATTTCCTTAAAGGTAAAGGGCTTTCAAATGATATATGACATGACCATTTTAGACGATTTTTAAATTTTGGAATTTTGCCAAAAAATAATCGATAAATCGATATTTACCCATAGAATTCGTTAATTTATAATTAATTATGATAATTAAACACATTAATTTCTGTTTGGTATCGGTTCCTGAATCCCCCCAGCTACACCTGATCCCCTAGATCTTTCAAACACTATGCTAGAGAACGTCCGGAGGGATGTGTAGGAGGGAGTTGGCCGATTTCCAAAAAAAATTTAAAAAGGCAGACCAAAATAGAGACACAAATTTCTGGATTATCGAAAAAAAACTCGGGGATATATCCGAAAATGGGTGACATATCCCAAAAAAAACCAAAAATATCCGAAAAAATCTGAAAACAGTTTCTGAAAAGAAAAAAGGAGAAAATTTGTCATTTTCAGTGTGTAGCAACAGGAAAATCAGCTTCATTTAGAAAGAAATACATGATTTTTATTATCTGAAAACCAAAAATGTTTTATTAATTTTGGTCACCGCTGTTAGGTATTACTGCTGCTCAACCTTTATTTGGTTTCTTTTGTAAGGGGGTTTTACCTTGGGGGCTACTAAGATTTTAAGAGGGGAGAAAGTTGAAAAAGAAAAAATTTCTAAAGGGGATTTGATTCCCGTAATCGATACATAATCAATATTTTATTTTTGTAAGGAAGCAATCCATACAGGCCGTTTTGAATTAAGGCACAGTCATGCATACATGGGCCGGAAAAATCCGGAGGGGGGGTGGGGGGTTGAGACCTCGGGGGGGGGGGGGGGGTCCCCCCCCGAAAAAAGGCAAAAAAACGCCTATTTTGCCTTAAATGAGCGAAATTTTCTCCCTCCGGGAGGGGGGTGGAAGGCCGAGGCAGACATGGGCAAAGGGGGGGTTGGGGGGGGGGTTGGCCCCCCTCAGGCTCTGACCTACCCCCCCTCAGCCGGCCGCTACCCCCCCTCAGGAATTTTTTGGAAGAATTTTGTATAGAAAATTATGATAAAAATATGCCTGGATTAGGTGTAAATGACTTCAGAATAGCTTATTTTAACGTATTTTAATGAAAAACCAGCCAAAAAACCTTGATTTTAGCCAAAAATCGGACTTTTTGGCTAACCACCCCCTCAGCCCCCCCTCAGGCGCTCCTACCCCCCTCAGCCCCCCCCTCAGGAATTGGAAATTCTACCCCCCCTCAGCCGAAATGCTAGCCCATGTCTGGGCCGAGGGGGTGGTATGGGCGGCCGAGGGGGGGGTATGGCCGGCCGAGGGGGAGGGGTATACCCCCCTTACCCCCCCCCCCCCCGGCCCATGTATGCAGTTATGTCTCGTTAATCCGTCCGGACAAGTTAGGGAATTTCCGGATTAACGAATCAAAGCTAAAACACTGTTTTCCGGGTCAAAGGCCTAAATGACAGCTTTTTGTTAGTTGCATATAAGATTCTGCAGCTGTACCTCCTAATTAAAACCCAAAAAAACTTATTTCAGCTGATTATAGCTCCTAAAAAGGCAAAAATAATCACATTCTCTGACTCAACGAAAAGCATTATTCAATTGAAAATTCACACCTGAATTGAAAAATTGCGCATGCATTTTGTCCAAATTAACCAAATCCGGATTAACGAGTCATATAACAAGGGGGAAAATTGGGGAAAATTGGGACCTGGCCTAATCTTTTCCGGAAGGCGAATATCCGGAATAACTTAACGAAGTCCGGATTGACAAGGCATGACTGTATAGGAATAGCCAAGAATCAATTCCTGCAGCTCAATGGACATTCCAGACAGGGTTTTGCTGGTTAAAATTTCCTTGATTTTGATATTTTCCTGTCAGAGAAATTACACGATTTTTACCAATCTTTCTTGGGTCAAAAATTGAATGAATTCCATCTGAAAACTCTAAATTTTTAAAAATCCCCCAAACTTTTCCATTATCAAACAACTGATTTTGCTTCCAGATTATTGTTTTACACACAAGCCCACCAACAACTAATTACTGCATGCCACCTCAGATTACGCGCCTTCGTCATCACATCGCTATACTTCATCGATTACCGGCCGATTACCCCCGGAATCCCACTTAGAGAACTTGCTATAAAACTCATACGCATAGACCCATATTTGTTCCCAAGGCCGGATCGGTAGACCATTACTGTAGCTACAGAATAAGCACAGTTAGAAAGATTGGGATCGAAACCCCAGGGCGGTGGCCCTTTTTAAATTACGATCATCACTATGAAAAAAAATAAACAAAGGAAGTTTTGTCAGTCATCTCTTGAAAGATAGCTACCAATTTTTTCAAATGACTAGGCTTACCTTAGATGCAAATGAACTTTCGGAGGTCCTAGAACAACAAATTTAAAATGGGAAAAAGAAAAATGCGCTGTCACGACATCCCCTTACTAAAACATCCGTAGCAATCTAATGCGCCGACGGATATGTCTGCTCAAGAGTATATGGGTAGATATGACGATTTACTATCGATTAAGCATAGATATAACAATCTTTGTCAAAGCCTCAGGACAGTGGGCTTATTAAAAAAGCGCCAAAAATGATCTATACTTTAAACACTAATCGGCGCAAGTAGTGATCTTTCTATTTTAAATGAGACCCCCCAATTTGGGGCAATCCTCCAACCTGGCAACACTATTCCGTTCCGTCTGTCGTCGAATCCCGAAAAACGGTGTGCACCGTAATTGTAACTCTTTAACAAAGTTGACCGAATGTGGTGGTATCAAACAACTGCTTTTGATCTCTAAATTGGAACATTTGGTCATGGAATGTGACGCATTGGCTGTACGTAGGCAAGATATTCTGGGCAGTAGGTATCTTACCACCCAGGACTTGAGCGATGTAACCGTTAGGGACCTCCTAAGGTTGATTGAAGCCTCGGGCAAACCTAACCGCTAGAGATACCCCCAAGGCTGGTTGAGCCTTGCGTTGGTGATAGCATCCGAAATGAAGAGAGATGATATGGGGATATGAAATGGACAAGTTGGTCTGATCATAGGGCCGTACAGGCCCCCCCCCAATATATCGGATCGGATCTCTAAATTATTATTTTGCATAGCAGCACACCAAGCGCAAATTACTGCATCCATGTTACCTCAGATTACGCGCTCTTCTTGTGGCTATATAAAAAATCGATGCGGTACGGACATGCGGTACGATGTTGTACACACTTTTCGTTGTCTGAATCCGCCTACTGGGAATCTTGGAAGGAAACTTGGAAAGCTGCAAATTCCGCAGTATTGAAAAGGAAATGCTCATCGCCAAATTGAAAATATGAAATTGTGTTCAGCAGACAGCTTATACTGGTCTGGAATGAAGGTATGACATATGACAGTATGGGCGGTACTGTCCGAGCACGAAATGTTCGGCAACTTTTGCAAGGGCATAACTTACGGTCGCGTCTTACGGTAGTCACTTGACTTTCAGGAAAACTCCCGATAATTACCTGGCTTCCGATACATTACCATGGTTACCAATTTTACCATGTGAGTAGGCCTACCTGAGATGTAGTTTCCTGCGATTTTACTTTCTATCATCATTAAACAATAAATAAAAAACCGCCGTTATGACACACACTAAAACAAACGTGGCATGACGGATCCCTCTCCGCAAGCAAAGACAGGTGGGTAGATGTGCCCTTCCTCTGATCTGGTTGCATAATTCTTCGTTCTGTTCTTTTTTGCTTTCTGTTGTTAAGCTTAGTAGCTTGTCGGATAAACTTTTTCTCTCTCAAAAAGTATTAGGATTAGCTGCATGCAGTGAGTTGATCTCTGACAGCCAAATATCAACTGTACGAGCGCGTTGTTGTAGCTTCTTTTCTGCGTCTGCGTCCGGTGAGTAACCACGACTCCTCATGCACAGGCGCATGAAACATAGGGGTTCGATCGAGCCCATCACTGCAAGTTTGCGGTGCGTTGGATTAGCTGTTCGTTCGTTTACTGTGCGTTGTGTAGTATGGCCAACAAGTGCTGTCATTGTGTGTTGGTGCTGCTCGGTGTGTGTCAGTTGGCATGCAGTGTGGGTATGTTGGTATCTGGAATTCTCAGCATTATCGGTTGCGAGCTAATGTTCCATGTCAACTGGGGCGTTCCTTGCAGTCCCTTTCTTCTAGTCGGCAGTTTCTTTACTATCTTCTCGTGCAAGGTAACGTGTTCTCTTTCTGGAACTTTCTTGGTAAGACATCGCTTCAATTGCCTACTGCAAATCTGACTTTTCAAAATATCTTCAAACGACACTTTTCACGTTTCGTACATTAATACAGTACGCACTGACTCCGCTTCAGTACGTACTGTACGTAGCATTTTCAGTGCACCCCTAGAATGTTAATTGCGCTGGCTGTTATAAACTTTCTACTGATCGGTCCCAGTCTGGCAGGGGCTATAAGCGGTGGCATCGGACTGCGCTGCGAAATCAACGGCAAAAAGTTGCTCCGGTATGGCACCGGCTCTTGCTACAGCTTTGCAGAGGAACTCCATTGCATAAACCTGAACTGGCGCGCTACCAAGCTGGAAAGGGCTTACGAATTTCAGTAAGTCCGAGCCAACGACCAACTTGGAGTGGTTGAAAATGGAGTGCTTTCAGTTTTGACCGAATCCGAGCGATTGGCTTCGATGGTTTGCTTTTGGCCAGCTCATTAGTCGAATTGATCTTATGTCTATTGGTTACTGTAATAGCCATTTGTATTCAGAAGGAAACGCCAACCAGCAACCGAAACTCCGTGCCTGCAGCCACATCACAACAAACTCAGGGTGTCTTCGTGGCAGGTAGAGTGCATCATTGCTCTGCGCAATAAAATAAAATGTATTCAGGTCAGCAGCCGCCACCGTCCCCGGCAGTTTCCAGTAGTTTGAGTCCAACGCTGCCACCAGTACAGTAACACGTGGCAGGACAGTCAACCCTACAGCAACAACAGACCAATCCGGCAGGCGGCATCAACATAAGCAATGTGAACGAAGCCACAGCAAATACCGGCGAGCAAGTACAGGGTGGGGGAGACGTGCAGAACGAACGCGGAAGCAACCAATCTACCGAAGCTCCTTCCCCGTCGCTTAGTACACAGTCACGCAAGAAATCGTCTGTATCGGAAAGCACAGTGCTTTAATCAAATCAACCATACTATTCAGTTAAAGTTGAAAGTGCCAAAGTGATTACTAGAGTGCGAACTGGTATTGGGTATTGGGTGTATGTATTGGGGTGTTTTCAGGTATTGTTCGCACTATAAGCCCAACACTTCCGACGCTTAAGAAATGTTCCGAATTTCGTATAGTGTGAACGTTTCGCTTTTTTTGTTTTTGTTTGTTTTGTTTTTGTTTATTAGAAAGTGGTCCAGTAATACAACAGCAAACTACGTAGCTCAATGAAGGGGCAGACTGGGCCGTTTGACCGGCTGCTATTGCCCTACCCATCAAAAATCCACTTTCAATTACAAATCAAATGCGCTTATTATTTTTTATCTATTTTTGCAAGTACATTGTACCTTATTTCGACCGGGCTTTATGTAGGGAACTCAGATAAGAAAGAACGTCTCAGTTGTTGACAGAGATGCGCCGTATCGCAAGGGCAGGCAGACGAGTTGTTTTTACGAACCAGACGCACACGTTGACCTGACACCAAACTAGACTCTCTGCTGGCCACCACGGCACAGGTTGTAGTCTTGTCCTGCAAGAAATGCCGCTTGTCTCTCCGCTGGGCTATGTCTCTCTACCGGACCGGCCATTCAACGAAATTTTGCTTGACCGACTGCAAGAACATGCAAAGCGAAAGCCGTCGAAGAAGGCTGTGGTATGAAAAATTTAATGTTTTTACTTTTAATTTCATTAGAGTAGGTGGACTTAATTTGGGTCATAAACCTAACTTGGGTCGTTCTCCAGAAAATCCTCCAAAACCTTAAAAATAGGTAAAAATCGATCCGGATTTTTGCAGAACTGTGCAATGTACCTTTACTTATTCTCTGCAAGTCTCGCCGTTCTACGTTACATTTATGTGCCTGAAATGGCTAAGTTTGTCACACTACCAGCAGAAAGAAACTCGCTAAATTGGATGAAATATGAAAAAGTAAGGCGTGTGCAAAATCGCTAAAAATAGATTTCTCCAAAACTGCGCTACAAACCTTAGCGTTTGAGCTTGTGGCAGTTGTCTAAATTCAAGCTCTTTCCTTTCATAACTTGTAGTCTCTGAGGCCTTATTCCGAATATGAGATACGGAGTGAAAGGTCTGTCTGCGCATTGTTGGAAATTTCGGTTTCC